>CM069907.1:106486562-106769654 GCA_036172215.1 Camellia granthamiana
GGATGATGGATGGGAGGTCATCCAACCCAACCCGATTCAACAACTCCTAAGAAAATGAAATTATCTTTTTATGCAGTGTGTTAAAAAATACATTTTATTTAATAATTATATTTTTGCTTTTTATGAAATATGAAAGTTGAGATTGTATTATAAAAAAAGTTGAGATTGTATTTTTATTATAAAAAATAAATAATAAAAAAAATTGGCTCAAAATGGTAAAGAATTATTGAAAGATAGTTCGGAAAAAGGTCCAAAATAATAATGTATAAACCGCCAAACCAATTCATATCCACTAACTAAATAAATAATAATAAAAAATTTGGTGCAAAATAATAAAGAATTACTAAAAGATAGTTTGAAAAAAGGTCCAAAACAATAATGTGTAAACTGCCAAACCAATTTATACCTGTTAACTAAGCGAACGAATGCGAATTGATTTTTTTCAATCGACCAAGTTTGGACAGATAGCATATGAGAGGGGATTGTGATCCTCTCCATTTCATATTTATAATGGAGAGATTCCATTCCATCATCTAACATTGAGTGTAATGATCTTTTATAATTTAATTAATTATAAATTTACAGCCCTATTTCATAGTCATTAGATATGCAATGTAAATTTTCCATTATATATATAGAATGGAAATGATCAAAATCCAATGATAGCAGGGAGGGATCTAGAATTACCATTATGAGAGTGCAAAATTCTTATAATTTTAAGAGAGATTAACCAATAAATCCCATATTTTGGACTTGTGACCCATATAATTTCATATTTTTTCCTGGAGTGCTGCTATTAGCACCCTATCAATTATTTTGGACCCTCAATTTTAGTTTTTTGTTTATTACAATAATAATCTCAAATGAAATTATTAAAAAGAACATCAATAATCTTGGAATACCCCATCTCACAATTAAGCTTACACACCCGCTACATCATGAGTTATGGTTTATGAGAACACCCACCTCCATCACCACCCATCCATCTTCCCCAAATTGCACCTTTCAAAACTTACCTATTCTCAAAACCTTGAAAACTCTTTGGATGTAATATTCTGGCTGTAATGGTGACAATTATTTGATTACCTACACTTCTCCGGTAATAACAATGAGTGGTAATTTTTTTGGCAACTACAACTCCATGAGACGAGAAGAGTACAACAATAAAAAGCTCATAAGAGGTTTATAGATTTGATGGTGTTCTTAGCTCAGAGGAGATTGATCTTGTAAGGGTGAGTTTCTTGAAAAGAAAATGACAAAAATAATAAAAACTGTTCGTCATTTTTTCAGGTCTGAATTCTCGAATACATGACCGAAATTCGGGAACACAGACCCGAACATTGTTCATTTGTTCGGGAACAGGTAACCGAACATTTTATTATTTGTTCGGGAACAGATAACCGAACATTATTAATGAACCTTTTCCAAACTTTAAAATCACAAAACCCAGGTAAGATAAGGAACAAGAATTGAAACTGTCAAAAAATTCAAAGAAACTCGCCTGCACCAATCCAAACTCCTGGAGATCGCAAAACTCACAAAAGCGGAATTTTGAATCAACAACAAAAAAATCCTATATTTATTTTCTCAGGTCATGAACAAGTATGTGGAGATGAAATAGTTATCACCTTCATGAATTTTGTTAGGATTTTTGGAAGAGAGGCTTTTTGGGGGTGTGGGGGTGTGTATTTAATTGAATGGATGAAATGTTTTTACAAAGATAAGTTTGGTATTATTTGGAGGGAGAAATTTTTTTTTAAGAGTTTTAGGCTATGTTTGGAACGATTTCCAAACTATGATTCTAACCCTATATTCCAATATGATGTTTGGATAGTATTTTCAAATCACATTTCCACAACATTTAGAAAACTCTGCACAAAACTCTGTGTGGGCGCGTTTTTCAATTTTTTTTTTTTTCAAATTTGGCCTAACCGGTCATTCCACCGGTTGTCCGGCCGGTTGACTGGATCAGTGCAATTTTTTTTTGACATATGTTAATTTTTATATATTCGAAAAAAATATTTTTTGAATTTTTAAATTTTTTTATGTGCTTTAATAGAATTTTGAGTTGTATGTTTGGTTATGAGTTGTAAGTTTTTGTATCAAATATCATATGTCACATCAAAAATTCCCCACTCAATTCAAAACTCTTTTACCAAACAAATTTGTCACACTCAAATCATAATTCCAAAACTCACAAACTCAAAATACAACTCCTACTCTCAAATCATATTTAGAAAGCTCTACCAAACGCAACCTTAGAATTTATAAATGGTGGTCCAAAGAAATGGGGGGTTCAAATTAATTGATGGGGTGCTAATAACAGCATTTTTTCCCTCTCTTGTGATCCATTTAGTCCTTTTGGATGTGTAATAACTCATTTGCTCACTACATTAGAGTATTATATTTGGAAAAATACATTAAGGAGTTTTTAATTTTTTTGGAGTGTCACATGTTACCTTTGGGAAAAATACAATAAGCAGTTTGTAGTTTTTTTAGGCCATATTTTGATTCACAAGACTAATAATGAAGGTATTAATAATCCCATCAAATTAATGTGGTATTCACTATTTAATTAGATTAGTAGATAAATTATCTCCTTATCCATTGTTTGATTTGCATTGGATAAGAAAACATATGCATGTAGAATTACAACTATATTTATCTTCTTTTCCAATCTTACCCTCCATTAATGTTTCTTCACAAACTTTACTTTATCAAAATTTCTTCATATACGTGGTTTTGAAAAAAATTTATAAATAAATAAATAAAAGCAAAATAAAAATACAAAATACAAAGGTCATGTTTGGTTTGTTTTTTAATTTTTTTAAAAAAAATATAAACTAATTTGATAAAATAAATATCAAAAAATATTTTTAAATTAAAAAAAATTATTTTTAGTCTTCTGAATATAAAATTATATAAAAATAATAAGTGTTTTAATTTTTAGTCAATTGTAAAAGAGTTTTTTTATTTTATTTCCCATCTCAGAATATATAATCTAACCCCTACCCCATTACTAATAATCTTACAAATTTGTTGGATTACTTATCCATTGGATTAATAATCCTAAATAAAATTTCAAAACAAATACAAGATTATTGAGCCTACGGATTAATAATCTCAATCCATGTTCTAATCTTGTCAATCAAACATGCCCTTAGAATGTTATATCATACCCGTTACGTTGTCACATTTGAAAAAAGTATACTAAGAAATTTTTAATTATTTTGGAATATTATATTATACCCGCTAGGTTTTCATATTTGAAAAAAAATATACTAAGAAATTTTTAGTTATCACATCATATCTACCATGTTGAAGTGTCACATGTTACATTTAGGAAAAGAACACTAAGGATTTTTAATATTTTTAGAGTGTTACATCATACCTGTTATGTTGGAGTGTCACATTAATATATGTCATATTAGAATGTCACATCATATCTACTATATTAATAAAATGGTATAACCGTCTACCAAAACACTATCAAAATTAAAAATAGGACCAAACGAAAAGAAATTCTCTACTAATAACTTAACAGATCAATAGAAAAAATTTAAAACTAATTGAAGTACTTATTTATAAGATGAGATTTATTGATAAATATTTTAAACAAATTTTTAATTATTTAATTGTTTTAATATAATATATAATATTTTAAAAAATTTTGAATCCGCCCCATCCGATCCAATCCCATCGGCAAGTAAATAGAGACTTGGTTTGGGAAGTGGGTTGGCTATTTGCTTCTTTTTTTTTTTTTTTTTTTGACTATTTTAGTTTGGGGTTAAAAAACCTAGTTTAGAAAGGATTTTTGACTTTTTAAATTTTTTTTGTAAGAGATAGAATGTAATGATTATAGATTAAATGTGATATTTTATCTTATTAAACTTAAAAACCTATTTATTTTTTGGGACTAAAATAACCCAAACCCACTTCCCAAAGCAGAAACTCTCAGGGTGTATTTGGTTTGTGATTGTAGAGTAGTTTTTGAGATAAAAAGTACGAAAATATGTTTGGTTTGCCTTTTTTCAAAAATGGTTTTGAAAAATTGTTTTGGGGAGAGAGTTTTAAAAAAAAGTGATTGATTTAAGGACCTTGCTACATCCCCTAAAAACACCCCCCTAATCCCCTTAATTTCCATATCAAGTAAAAAAAAAAAAAAAAAAAAAAAAGGAAACAGTTGCCCAAATTGGAAATTAGGGGGATTAGGGGGGTGTTTTTAGGGCTCCAAATCATTTTCCTTGATTTAATATGTATGAGAGAGAGAGTGATTTGGGAAAGTAGGTAATCAAACAAAATTTTGAGATTTTTTTTGAAAAAATTTGTTTAGTTTAATTACTTTTAAAAATTTATTTGTAAAATGGAAAACAAACCAAACAAACCCTCAAATTTATTGAAAAAAAGTTAAGACCATCTCCAACAGTTCAGCAAATCTGGCATCAAATTTGAAATTTGGTAAAAAATGCACTTTTTGGAGCTCCAACGATTTCACCAAATTGGTATCAAAATAAGAATTGAACAAAAAATCATTAAATTGAGAACAGAATATAGGTTTCATCAAATTACTGTGCATGATCGTTGGAGGAGACCAACCGGTCAACTAGTCGGTTGACTGGTTCCTTTCAAATAGGTAGATTCAAACCGGTCAAAAAAAGTTCAAACAAGTTTAAAAAAAAAAAAAATTGCTCTTACCGGTTGATCACTTCCCTAAATTCTGCTTTAATGCTCACTATTGAAAGAAAAAGTATCAAATTAAAAAAATAACTTATTCTTTACTCAAATTTAATAAAAAAAAAGAAAGTGAACGGTTGGGGATGCTCAAACACGTTCGATTCTGACGCTCGATTCTGACGCAGCTTGCCCAAAATCGCAACTCCTACTTCCGAGCCCTTCCCCCAAACGCCATTTGTTGAGAAGCAAGAAAACAAAACCAAAAAACAAAAAAAAAAAAACACACCATGTGGAGGAGAAGACTCGCTGCTCAGCTCCACCGATTCGCCGCCGCCGGCCTCTCCTCTTCGCCGTCTTCGTCGCCGTTCCGGCCATCAGTCACTCTCTTGTCTGCTTCCGATTCCGCTACAAAGGTAGGTCTGTATATATGCTGTTGTTTTGTTAATTCTTAGCTCATTTTACGGTTCTTCTTGTCATAATCAATATGCTTCAAATGATTGATTTGATTTGTGAACCTTGTTTGTTTGTTTGTTTACTTGCGATTTGTGTGTGACTGAGTCTGCTCAGTTTTAGGCAAAATTTGAAATGAGTTCGTTGCTTTTTATTTTTATCGCCATATTAGATACGTGAAGGTTTGCTGCTATATTCAATGTCTTGTGTCATTGTAGATTAGTTCATTGAAGTTATTTTCAGTGAAATAGGCTTATAATTGAGTTCAAATTTGGTAAATGAGATAGCATCTGCTGTATATGGGCAGTGGCGGAGCTAGGTTTTTGGCTCAGAAGGGGTGACATTGAGTTTCAAATCTTAGCAATAATCATAATCTTTCATTTGGTGGTAGGACTAAAAATCAGCGTGATGCCAAAGTTATAATTATAGATATGGTCAAGTTAGTCGACTTATTTTTTTTTTTTGTTATTAATTTAATTTTGTAGGATGATCATCGTGATTTAAAAATCAATGCCTTCATAAAAAATGAGAGCAAAATTATATCAAGATGCACATACATACACAAAAAGAGAGGTATGGAGAAAGACATGAGAGAGAAAGTGGGCAAACAATATAAGGTACATACACAAAAAGAGAGGTATAGAGAAAGACACGAGAGAGGTCGGGAAATAATATAAAATTTATAAGAGAAGATTTTAGCATAAGTAAACATTTAAAGTGACAAATTGAATGGATTTTGTTAAAAAAAGAAAAAGAAAAAAGTGGAGGTATAAAAATTAGGTACATACTTGAAACTTCAAATGAAAATTACATTTATATCTCTAATAAGAAAATGTGGCTACAGGCTCAGGTTGCTATTTGGGTCAGTATTGTGGCTCATACTTGACAAATGCTTTTGGCACAGTTTGAGCCGTTACACCATTTGTTGAACTGCTTCTCATCCTTGAATTCAATCAGTGTCGGAGTCTCAACCGCAGCTGTCGCATTATCGAAGCCCTTTGTCCTCACGTGCCTCTACCCCTATTTACGTTCTTTTTTATGCTTCTAAAATCAAAACATAAGGTGAAAATAAAAAGAAATTGCACAAAATTAATTTGTACAAGTGTGGATTCACTAGCCTCAAGTGGTAACTTGGATGCAAACTAGTCTTCTGCGTGTAGGTTTATTAGGAATTTAATTGCTTTAGGGAGAAATTAAAAAAAGAAAAAAAAAAAAGAGAAAGAAAAGGGAAAAGGTATGGAGACCAAAGTTGTTAATCCCGTACCGGACAAGGTACCCTTTTTTTCACTGGTACGGTACATATTGGTACTAGAGTGTTTTCGGATACCGTTTTAGATTTATCGCTACAAATAAATATATTTATTAAAAACATTGTCAAATAGTGAATAATTATAGCATAACATAAACAAGTTCTTTTATTTGAAAATGACTCATAAAACAGCTAAAAGCTTAAAACACAAATTCCAAACCAAACCAAACCAAACCAAACTAAACCAAATCAAGCCTTAAGTCCCATCAAATGGGATCGGCTACGTGAATCATTCTTCTCCACTCGATTTTATAAATGGCCATTTCGTTAGTCAAATTAATGAGATTTGTATCTCTATTTACTACGCTAGCCCACATCAATCTAGATCTATTCCGGCCCCTAACACTTCCATCTACCATCACTGCATCACATCTCTTCACTATTGCTTCTGTTGGTTTCCGTTGTATATGACCAAACCATCTCAATCTATTCTCTTTCAATTTATCTTCTATTGGTGTTACTGCTACCCATTCTCGAATATACTCATTTCTAATTCTGTCTTTCCTAATCTTGCCATACATTCACCTTAGCATCCTCATCTCAGTAATATTCATCTTATCTACATGTTGTTTCCGTAAAACACAAATTCCATATACCTTAAAATGATTTAAAATACAAACCCATTGTCTAGACATAAACACAATGAAAAACATAATTAAGCTCTCCTTTAAAAACAAAGGTTAATTATAGCATGGATGGATGACAACCAGCCACTGTTAGTGGCATTGTATGAGCACCAACCACCAAGCCACCATGCATTCCCAGAAGAGTAAAAAAAAACTTAACAAAAATGTAGTAGTAAAAGCCAGCCACTGTTAGTGGCATTTTATCGAACATCTGACATACATAAATATCAGTACAAGGAAAACAAAGATACCCCCAATCAAACTTAGATCTAGGACACAAAATCGAAGAGAAAGGAATTGAGAGGAACGTAGAGAGAGTTAACTGTATGAAAAAGGGTAAGAGGTGAAGTAAAGCAAACCCACAATAAGATGTCGAATTTGTTCTGGCTATAAAAGTCGTAAAAGCCAAGAAGAAGCTCAAGATCTGCTACAGAAGAAAAAGAAGTCCCATGTCATAGAGCACCCACCCTCCTCCATTATTAACCTGCCATTGTTGTCACTCATGGCTACCAGTCCAGCCCTCAACAACATGGTTTTTGTATCAAAATCTCTAATTTTTTTTTCAGATTGTGTACTGGTGTATCCCACAAGATAAAGGTTTCTGGCTGATATTATCCGCAATGACTGAAACTGTCCAGTACAATCCGAGAACATAGCCAATACGGAGTTAGAGTAGCTGTGTCCTGTTTTTCTTCCTGAACGGCACATTTCGGGCAGTACCTTCTGGTACAGAACGGTATTAACAACACTGATGGAGACAGAAAAAAGTAGCCTGGAAAATGATTAATTAGAGAATGAATTGTATGGTGTAATTCAAATTTTTAGTATGAGGTGGGCCTCAACTGGAATGAATTTAGCCCGCACACTTCACTTTCTGGTCACTTTTTGGGCCTTTTTTTATTTTTATTTTTGTTTTTTTATTTTTTTTTTGTGGCTCCATGGCATTGTTGATAAAAAATAACATCTATGCATGCCTTTGGACCATTACTTTCAAATTCACTTCTTATTTCTAGTTAGAGCCTCTTACAACTTTGAACTTCTTTATACATTGTCTTTCCAAATTCTAAAGCAGTTTCAAGAAATTCAAAATGACAATATTCTTATGGTCATTCAATAATTATTACTTAATCCTTGCTAGTTGCATTTTTTGTTTCATAGTGAATTACTAGTTTAAGTTGTGAGACATTAAGTTCTTCACATGAAAAGTTATTCAGTGTTTATTGCCTAGATCATTATGTCATATGTTCCTTAACCATGGTTTCTTATGTTCATACACATAAAAGGTTCACTAGGTTATGGGAAGTTTTCTTAATATTGTTGCTTTGTCAGATAAATGAACGTGATTAGATTTGTCATGCTTGCTATTTGATCTTTCTGTTCGTGAAAGCCATAAACCACGTTTTCCTCCTTTACACGTGATTATTGAAGTGGGATTCATGCAAGTTTAAATTTGTTTGCATCTGAAACATTGTTTGTTTTGAGTTTGGGTAATCTAATTCTTTAGAAACATAGGAATATAAATGAAACAGATTTTGCAATAATAGATTGTGCTACTGCAAGATCAACCACATTTACATATTCTAGCCTACTCATGTGTCTGCTTAGAATTTAGAAAATTGCATCTATGGAAATGGATGCCGTCCACAAGAAGAAGAAGTAAGTTAAATAAGAAATTGGAATGCTTTATGTTAGTTCCTATAGGAGCAATGCATAGTATTTTTTTTTTTTTCTTAATAAAGTCTTGTTTATGTTTATTTTATGTTAAATACGCTACGGATTAGTTTTTTATATTTTTTCGGTAGATTAAAGGTATTTTGGTAATTTGCAAAAATTATGAACATAGGCTGTAGCCCATGGGTCATAATATGGTCAAGTTATATTATTAGGTTTTCAATATATGTTTTAGTTGGGTGTAAATAGGTTTTGTTAAAAGTATTGTTGCCTAGTTAGTAGTCCAAGTAAATTAGTTCTCTCAAGCTAAGAAGTACATAAACTTCTTGGGAGGAAGCGTGTCGTGTCCGACTGACACACTCCATACACTTCTAAAAGTGTTTTTGACACTTCTACAGCATGTTTACAGTGTCTTAATTAAAAATATAAAATTCATAATATCGGATACCTTACCGACACTTTTGCGGACATTTCGGCAACGCTTCTTGAAACATTTATTAGATGAATACATCATGTGTATTACAATGCTCTATATTTATTTTGCATTCTTTAAAATGTAATTATTATGTAAATGATATCTTAATGTTTAAGTTATGAAATATATAACTTTTTAATGTAATAAGTGCTATGTTACATATTTTTCATTATCGTCGAATAAATTATTCATATATATGACATGTAAATTTAAAAAAAAAAAAAATCTTAACGTGTCCAAAGTGTGTCATGTCTTGCATTATTTGAAAATAAAAAATGTCGGCTTGTCCGTGTCGTGTTGCATGTTTGTGTTTGTGCTACTTAGCTCTAAAGTGTATAGGAAGCCTTGTAATGCTCCTTTTCAATGGAGAATGCGCTTTGGAGAAGTTTGTGGAAGTTTTTGTAACTCTTTTGGTATTGTGTGATCATGTGATGCAAATTGCAATATGGTATCGAGGTGTGGTGCCTAGAATTTTGTTTTCCTCATTTTTCTTAAATCTTTTTACACTTTTAGCGTCTAATACCCCCTTAACCAGATCTGATTGAACCTTCTTTCTAAATCTTGATTGAACTTTATTTTATCTCAATAAACCCTTCAAACCATCTCAAGTCAGCCCTTTATCATTCTACAATTATTGCACACAAAAGAGTCAAAATTTAGCATGGTACTGTACACATCACCCAAAACAGGCACCAAAATCCTTTCCTTTCATTTCTTACCCTTACCCTTTAGTCACCCCAACAAACCTTAAAATCTTAGGACTGTAGTCACCCTTACCAACTTATCAATCACACGAGGCCCTGTTTGGTAGAGCTGTGGAAAAGTGCTTATAGCTTATGCCTAAACAGCTTATAGCTTATAACTATGAACATAAGCTGATTTCTGACTTATAAATTAAGCATTTCCTGCCCCACTCAAAGAATAAGCTGATTTCCGACTTCCAAAAAGCTATAAATTATAAGCTATAAGCTAAACCAAACACATCAAAATAGCTTAAATTAAGCTGAAAGCTGAAATAAGCAGCTTTTAAGCTGCACCAAACAGGCACGATGTTAATTTTTTGCATTAGGACTGTAGCACTCTGCCGCTGCTGCACATTAATTTTGGACTGGCTAAGAGAATCACTTATGTAGGAGACTGTTCCATGCACTCTTCCTACAGCAAAGAAACCACTTAATTTTTAAGATGTTCAAAACCATCTGGTTCTAGATTTCTTGGATCCTTAATCATAAACTGCAAACAAAAAATGCTTTGATTGTTAAACTACACTCAGAAAAATTGACCAAAAAAAGGCTTTCTTGAAATTTTAAGCAGCGTGTGGTCTGGTCTCATGTTTAGAACAAATCGTTCTTAATGATTGATCATAGAAATGATTTGCTAATATTTTTGCTTTAATTGTTGGTAGGCAGCTGGATCCTTTAACCACCATGGGATCCGATTCTCAACTACAGTGCCAAATGATCCTGACACACATGAGGACTTCATGCCCACTAATAAGCTTCAGAATTCTGACCTTTCTTTGAAGGACATTGTTAAGCAGGTTGACAGCAGTCATCTGTACCTTTCACATTAGATATTGAGTCTTAAGCCTTTTCTCTCTCTCTCTCTCTCTAATTATCCAGATTAAAGTTTTAGTCTTGTTTTCTAGTCTTTTTTATTGATAGCTTTTGGCTTCTATGGCAGGATGTCAATGACAACCCTGTGATGATTTACATGAAAGGAGTGCCTGATCTTCCTCGGTGTGGATTCAGCTCATTAGCAGTGAGAGTGTTGAAAGAATATAGTACGTGTTCTGTTGCTTCGTTTTACAACAATATTCATGCATTCCCTGGTTCAGTTGAGGCTTGAGCAACCATATATTTATATGAGCTTGAATAATTTATGCTTTTTTATGTGGTCTATATGTGACTATTTGGTATGGTAGGCGGTCTCTTCTAAATTTTTGAAGTCTCTGTGTTAGAAACTGAACACTTGAGTAAGGGTGTAGCTTATATGATATGTGACTAACATGCTTATTTAGAGATGCACCCATCAAGTATGGATAAGTAGTCAGGTTTACTATGCACAATACTCCCATTATATGCATAAAATGTTGTATGTTAGTTTGTAAACTTCATTTTATCATAAGAAATAAAAGAAATATTTTATAAATATGACCTCTAGCCTTGTCCCGGTATCCTTGGATATGAATATTAGATCAATTTGACACTTGAACACATACCTTCTAAGAAGTACAGAAACGGGCATGTGGCACGAGACGGACACAACATCGACACACTAACACAGAATTTTTCAAAAAAATAAAGGACACATCATGTGGGGTACACATGCAAAATATATAATTTTATATATTTATTGTATGGCATATATAAGAATAAACCATTAGTATATGTCATATATGTGAATAATCAATTCAGAGATAATAGTTTTTAAAGTCTAAAAAAGATGAGAATAGGTATGAATTTACTTTGTTTATTTTTATTTTTATTTTTTATTGTTGGATTCCAAGTTATTTTATTCAAACTTATAATGTGTTTTATGTGTGTTTAAACAATAGACATGTGTTTTACAAGTGTTTGAATCGTGTCCCAAGTTTTGAAAAAATTTAAAAATAGTTGGACACGTTTGGATGTGTCTGACTAGTGTCATTGTCGTGTCGTTGTATACCACCTCTTTAGAAGTGTCCGTGCTTCTTGATATATTTCCACCCAAAACTTGCTTTTGGGCATTTAGTCAACTATGTCAAAATGACAAATTAAAGAGCATTTTTGTTTTTTTTTAAAAAGAAAAAGAATAATTGTGAGAGATGACCATGAAGTTGGCTTAAGTTGTCTTAGGAAAGTACAAGAAGACGAGACAATGGAAGCTCTAAGAGAGGAGCTGACTGGAGCTAATTTTGTGGCTGGAATTTTATTAAGTGCCGTACTTCTTGAACTTTGAGCTCGGCCTTGCACCTTGCTGACTTGACTACTTTAAGTTGTTTGTGGCATTCTTACTGTTGATATGCTTTTTTCAGATGTTCCTTTGAGTGCCAGAAACATATTGGAAGACCCTGAGCTTAAGAATGCTGTCAAATCATTCAGGTAACGTAGTACTTGACATCATTCTCTAGAACATCCATTTGGCATTGTTATACATCTAAAGAGCAGCAAGAGCCTGCTTGTCAGATATAAAGCACCCTCCTATTGGCAATTCTTAATAATACAGGATGAACTCAAATTACTGTAATAATTGACATTATTGTTTATTGGGAGATATGAGTTTGCATCAGGGGCAATGGTTGTAAAATTGTATAAGTTTTTCAAGGTGTATGACTGCATGTCCTGTTTTTGCATTTTGTTTTCTTGATGTTTCAAGGACTGAGCTAGTGCATAGATTACATCTTTTCAATTGCCCCCTTGCAATAAAAGTAGCTGATGTCAGTGAATAATTTTTTAATGTGAGACTTAATGTTTCTTGTTGTTTCCTTATCTTTTGGGCAAATTACATGGACCTCTCCTGAGGGATCTGACAATTACAAGGACCTCCCTTGTAGATACCTCAGGGGATCCATGTAAAAAAAGAAAAAGTAGGCAGAGAACTTTTTTTAAGAACATGATATCATAAAAATAGAGTATATTTATTCTAAAATTAACATGGAGTGGAACTTAAAATGAATTTCCTAATGATGTATTTGAATAGCAGTTATTTCAAGTGAGGTTACAATTAATCTAATTGAATGCTCCATCCAACAGTGTCTAAAGGATACATGGCCATGCCAGAATATTTTCAAAAGTCGGTGAACACTTGTTCAGGCAGTTTTTCATTTATCAAATTTATTTCCATTTCAACAGTTTACTTTTATAGTAAGTTTCCTTGTTGCCTTATTGATGAAGGCATATGTTTATCTTTTGGGAAATTACATGGACCTTCCCTAACAATTGCCCAAATTACAACTGCCTTGGAAATACGGACACAGGCCATGGGACATGATAATTTCAAAAAATTTAGGACATGGATACAATGGGGGTATATGTAAAAAAAATATTTTATTTGCTATGTCTGTAAATATTACATTCAGAAACAACTAAAATTAATAAAAACCAACACTAATTTAACATAAAAAAACTAAATTTTAATTAACTAGCGACTAAGGCTTTGTTTGGCATGTGCTAAACAATTATCTTATTTGGGTCACATCACATCTCTAGTACATCACTTCAACCCCAACCCACATTTCACATTTTTTCGTAAAAAGTCAAAAAGTATACTAGTCTAGCACTTTTCAAACAACCCCTAAATCTGTGCTGCATTAGGCTCCAAGGATTGTTAGAAGGTTGTTTCTCCACTTCACAAATGTGTTTTAGATTTGTGTTACATTGCCGATGATTTCATATGATTTTTATTTTTTTTAAAAAACCAATCCTTTTGTTTCCAAATATTGTAATATGACCCTAGAAATTAGCTTTGAAAAATTAAAATAAGACTTGTCGTGTCCCGAATTGTGTCCCACCATGTCTAACGTGTCTCTTGCCATGTTTACACGCACCCCCATTGTGTACCCTAAAAAAAATGGACACAACTACAACACCTATTTTGAAGTGTCACTGTTTCATAGATACTGATCCCATTAGCATAGGACAATGACATTGACTCCCCTAACATTTGAGTAGGCATATCATTGAGTGCCTCGCTGTTAGGTGTCAAGAAAGAGAGATGGATGGAATATTATGGTGTCGATAATTTTTGGATTAAATTTTCTATTTTTACCCTTCAAGAAATGGGTCAACTCTTTAACCTTTATCAGTTTACTTTTAGTCACTTTTACTTTTCTTCCCCATCTATTCCCGTCTTTTTACGTTCCCCCTTCCCCTGCCACGGCTACCTCCCACCCCACCCCACTGCCCCCAACGATCCTTTCCCTCATGCCACTGCCTCAGCTCCCCAAACACCATGCCTTTCCTTCCCTCAATTCCATCGTGCTGCCACCAACCTCTCACCTTAATGTGCTTGCCACCCCACCTTCTCGCCCAGATACAAACGAGAGATAGATAGCTTGGCTCTAGGTTCATGCTGATGATGATCACCAATGGCCTCCATGTCAAACCCCATTGTCTTCCATGGCCCTCCAATGCCGCCTCCAGCGCAATCCTAGCTGCGACCCCAACCCTAGCGCCATTATCCAACACCTTCTAACTCCAAAGCCCCCCTTACCTTTATCAATTGAACACGTTCGATATATGTTTTTTTTTCCTTGATTTCTTGACTCATGGATTTTTTTTTTTTTTTTTTGGCTTGATTATGTTTTGTATTGTTTTGATTTTGTTGTGTATTGTATTGATTTTTGGTTTTGTTGTTCTTTGTGTGTGGTGGCAGTGGTCAGTGTTGGATTGTTATAGGGGAGAATTGGAGGGTGAGGTAGGGTGGAGGAGAGGGCTATGCTTTAAGAAGAGGCTTGGGGTAGAGGAGTGTGGTGGAGGAAGGTGAGAAAGATAGAGAGAGGTAGGGTGTAAAAATGGCTTGTCGGCCTAAGGCCAGACCAGGCCTGCCCATATCCCCTGAGGCTAGGGCATGGGCCATGGGTTTTTTGGCCCGGCCTAGCCCAAGGCCCATTGGCCCAATATGAGGATTGACCCGCCCGACACCTAACTTAATTTTTAAGCTATTTTTGTTTTTTGTTTTTTTAAACTAAAAAAGTCAAGCCCATCCCCGACTTGATTACCCACTAGGCCAAGATTTTGCACAAGTGGCTTGGCCTGATTTTTGGCGGGAGCTTGACAGCCCTGACGGCGGGCCGACTCGGGCTGGGCTAAAATTACACCCCTAGAGAGAGGGCATTTTTATCACTTCACATTTTCTATTAACGGAGTTAACTTTTGAGGCGCATTAGGGGATGCCGGTCTCATTTCTCCATACTATTGGGCCTGTTGTTATTTGGGCAATAGTTAGGGGAGGTTGTTGTAATTTGCCCTTCTTTTTTTAATGGTACTTCATTTGTTGTTTTATATATATGGCCAAATCTTGATTGAATTTTTCAGGATGTGGTTGCATCATATATATATCCGCAAGGTTGCCTGTGTGTCCGTTGCATGTTGTTGGGATCATTTGTGAGAATAAGCTATTAAGCTCAGTTTTCATGACTCCTGATTAATTGATGCAAATTACTGAGAAACAACATTTGCAAACGGAGTTGCTGTTGGTCTTTACCTAAGCAACCATTTTGGTCCAAAATGTTGATAAAAAAATGTCTAGTTTGTAATTGTTTCAATTTGTCCCATGGTCTTTCATTGCAGCAACTGGCCCACGTTTCCGCAGATATTCATCAAGGGGGAGTTTGTTGGAGGATCAGACATCATTCTCAACATGCACCAGGTATTCTCATACCAAAATTGTTATTCTTTAGCCTGGTATACATTGCTTTAATGGTTTGGTCTGTCATGTAGACTGGCGAGTTGAAGGAAATGCTTAAAGATATTGCAGCCAACCAGGAGAATTAAGAGCAAGTTTATCATTACTGAACATGTAGAGTCACCATGGAATATAGTTATCTTTGATGATGAAGAATTATGGGATATAAGCATGTTCAGCTTTGAATGTTTGTTGACGTGATCCAATAATGTTTAGTTAAAGTACGGATCCCATTCCTTTGATGTTTAATGTTCTTGGCCACCAAAATTTTGAATGTGAGTCTGTCTAGAAAACTTTGTGAATAGTTGGACCATTGAGGATAAAATAAGTTAGCCCTCTCTCTAAGCTTTTAGATGAGTTGATGGCCAATAATTCAACATGGTATCAGTGTTCATATTGCAATCTTCTGGTGAGACAATAGCAAGAATCATATCAACTTGTCTATTCAAGCATATAAAGACATCATGCATGTATTTTGAGGCTCCTCAGTTCTTGTTCTTTTTATTTTATTTCCCTCCTAATTATTTCCTTTTTTTGTCTTTTGTTTTTGTGCTTTACTCTTGCAAGCTGGTAGGTGCCTCCTGAATACATTTTGTAGTAAGCTTGTATGGTATGGGTATTGGTAAGACAGTCCTCTTTCTGCAGGTGTTATGGCAACTAACCTGGTTGCTCAAGTCGTGGTGGTTCCTTCAATGTTTGAAAGGTCTAGAAACTTCATTTTAAGTAGATTTTGATTTTCTAGATGAAGGGTTTGTCTAGTCAAATTGTGACCTAGGTTCATATATGAGGGTCAAATTTGACAATGTTACAGCACAAAATTGATGTATGTGTCCTGAGCGGATAAAATATTGTGGTTTACTCTTGCTCTTCTGTAACATGTTCAACCTGATTCATAGTTTGGATTCGAGGAACATGATTCATCTAGGTGAACCTAATTTTGTGATGAGTGAGGGTTTTGGAATTAGACATTTTGTTTGTTAATTTTTTATTTATTTTTTTAACCAACCTGGATTTGGAATACAGTTGTGGTTGGCATGATTCTCTTAAAAAATTGTCATAGTCTATGGACAACAATCATGAGGGAAACAAGTGTTCAGGCATATTATCAATAGAAGGTTTTAACCAAAATGGTTCTTCACTGTTTTTTCTACTATTCCGGGTTGTATCTCATTCCAATTATTTGAAGATGTTAGGGGTGTTGAGTACTGCCAACATGTAACTTCTTAGTTTTTAATAATGCAATCTTTTTTATCTGTCCAAAAAAAAAAAAAAAGTTGTGGTTAGGCGGCGGCCTACTTGGGCTTTGGTTTCAACGACAAAATTAGCATTCAGCCTATATGTTTTCAAACGTGCCAAAACTCCTCACTTTCAAGCTGGTGCACGTTTGCTGCATAGCCATACTGCAGGCTTGCCGCAAAACTATTAATTGTTGCCCGCCAAGAAGTAAGGCCTCATATGCTCCTAGCCCCCCAAAAAGTGAAGGACGACTGCCCTAAAAAAATATAAAATAGGAAAGAGTTCTTTTCTTCCTAAAAAAAATGACTTTTTTTTTGCTGCATTGTGCAAGAATGAGTATACACTTCTGAACACCTGGTATGAACCAGGGATGGTGCCAAAGAAAAACAGATATTCAACTTCCCTTTTAGAAAGTGTCAACGTAGGGGGTTCTGGGGAAGATGGTGAAGTTTTTGTTCTAGGCCCCCTTCTTAGTTAATGGACTGATAGTTGAAGGGATGGGATCATGATTTTGACCTCTAGGTTTGTAAGTGAAGGAAGGAACGACTGTAAGTTAAGATTTCAATGGAGTTGAACCTGCTAGAGAAGGAACCGAAGAAAGCTAGTAGTTCAGTTTCAATACTCAAGTTCCAGCGCTTGTAGAAAGAGGTAGGTTTGTCAGTTTAGCCCCATTTTTTAAAGCTTAGGGAGGATAGCTTTGCTTAGAGAAGAAATCCACTTTGTTTTTGGGAAAAGACAGATGTCAATTTCTTGGGAAGTTGGTTTAGAGAATATTCCCTTTCTTGCTTGGGTGCTTTAGCTCTTGGGAAAAAAAGAATCCATCCGTCAAGCTCTTTCAAGATTTGAAATCTAATACTCCCATTGTAGGCACTCAGCAGTAAAGTGTTTTTGTATTGGCGGTACAAGAGAGCTATGGTTGCATATTTAGTTCAAAGGACCTTTCAAAGAGGGGCTCGCTTTTTCATGAATTTAGTCTAGAGCATCTCACTTTCCGGTACTTGTGAGGACTTTCAAGTAGGCGATGACAAGTCATCAGTATCTTTAACTCGTTTATCAAAAGCCCCAATCACACACATGGAAGTCCGACTATGTTTTGGATCAATTTGGTTCATCTAGCTATGGCCTAATCTAATCATACGAAAACTAAGGGTTTGTTTCTGGTTCAGAATTGATGCTGGTTCACCTCTCTAATTAAGTGTGTAAGTGTCTTGTTTCCTGCTCGTCAAGTAAAGAAAGGTGATCCTCTGCCCAATAGAGCCCGGCCCAAGAGACTGAATTCTCTAGTGTGGACCAAAACGGTCTTTGGAAGCCAGTCCCCAAAGTGTGGAAGTTCTTCTCTAACTTGAAGAGTAGCAACCTAGACTTCCGGGGGAAAAGGTTTATTTTATTTTTATCAATACAATTATCTAACTAAGAAAGCAGTCTACTAATGTACTCTAGCTTCGCTAATGAGATAGGGTAGTTGACTAGAGAGAAGAGTATGCTTGTGTATGGATGAAAAGAGCTTAGGATGAAGAGGTGGGACTAGACAAACAAGCCAGCCATTTGCCTTCTGTAAACTGGAATACAAAAGTGGGAGTTAGTCTAGTCTGCTCTCTCTACTGTCATCCAACAAGCTCTTTAACATTAGCTAGCACTAAAGCCCTCTTTAGCCTATCTGTCCTCGATTTTTTTTTTAAACCTCTCAACAGTAAACTAGTCACTTAACTTTCTAGCAAAGCAAGTAGGAGCATCTCTTCCCTCTTCGAGCCAACTATTCACTTCCTCTCTTGGTGGTAGAGGCAATTTTTATTTCCTCTGAGCGAGTAAACTTTGTTCGCCACTTATTACGTTCTTTCCTTAGATTCCTTGAAAGCAAGGGTGTGGAACAGCGGTAGCTAACAAGTAAACGAGTAAATATTGTGTAAATGAACGGAATGCTGTTGGCATGTTTGAGCTTTTGGATGATGATGTCAAGCACAATCTATGAAGCACGGATACTCCGAAATGGCCCCCGTACGCGTATCGGATACGTATCGGATATGGAAACACACCCGATACGGTGGGATATGTATCAGATACGGGAAATGAAGTATCCAATTTTTTTTTTAATTTTTGAATTTCAGATACGTCTAGGATACGCAAGGATACAGTTGGGATACGGTCGGAATACAGTATGGATATGGCGGGGCAAAAAAATAATTTAAAAAACTTAAAATGGGGTCAAAGTATAAAATATGAAAATAAGATAAAATAAAACACAAAAAAAAAAAAAAAAAAAAACAAATCAACCAAACTTACCTAGACCTAGGTCGAACAGCAGCCGCGAAGGAGGAGGAGGAGGAGTTCGTCGTCTCCTCTCGTCTCGAAGAGCAGCTCGACGGTCATCGATCAGGTTCGCGAACAGGAGCTCCACAGTCGTCGATCAGGTTCGTCCCTCTCTCTCTCCCTTTCGCTCTCTCTCTGTCTGCCTCTCGCTCGATCTCACGAACTCTCTCTCTCTTCCTCTCCCTCTCGCTCGATCTGTCTGGTCTGGGTGGAGATGGACAGATCTCGATCTCATCTCCCCCCCTCTTGGTCGATCTCTCTCTCCCTCTCCCTTTCCCTTTTATCTATGTCGTCTGTTTTGCTTTTGCATATTTATTTTTATTATTTTTTATTTTTTGTATGTATACTCTGTAAATAAAATAAAATAAATCAGATAAGATATAAAAAATAAAAAAATAAAAAAAAACTTTGTATATGTATTCGGTATTACCTGAATCCTGATAAAACAAAATAAATCAAATAAGGTAAAAAAACTTATTAATAAATAAATAAATAAACTTATTAAAAATAAACTTTGTAAACTTATAAAATTATAAACTTTTTAAACTTATTAATAAATCAAATAAGGTAAACAAAACTTATTAATAAATAAATAAATAAACTTTGTAAAGTTAATCTTGGCCATCAATAAATAAATAAACTTATTGATAAATAAATGAACTTTGTAAATTTTTTTCTCCTTAATTTTGAATTGCATTTGTAAATTTTTATTTTATGTATGCTACATTACTAAAAATTGTTGAAGTTTTATTTTTATGTATGCTACATTACTAAAAATTATAAAAAAAATATTTTTTATGAACGAATCCCCGCCGTATCCGTATCCTACTTTTTCGAATTTTGTCGTATCACCGTATCCGTATCGTATTGTATCCGTATCCCGTATCCGTATCCGTATCCGTGCTTCCTAGGGCACAATCATCTCCATGAGTTGGGAGTTGGTAGGGGTGCTCGTCCTTAACTTTGAAACGGAAGTGAAGGGAGCAAAAACACCTCTAATGTTTAGTTTAGGTAGTGCTATACTTGCTCTATCAGGGAAGTACTCTGACTGATCGGTATCTCTTCTTTTTAACTTGCCTTGTTATTGTAGGAGGATTCATTAGCATTAGTTGTGGCATGAGTGATTACTGATTCACCTTCTCGCATCTTTGATTATGGACCTCTTCTCTTCTCTTTTGTTGATTGTTCTATTCTCCTTGCTCTGAGACCTTCACTAGCAAGCTCTTTATTACTTAGTACTCTCCTCAAAATAAGAAGGCCTTCCCCGTTTTTTCTCTTTTGTCTCACCTCGTGGCGTAGGCTTAGGAAGAAGAAAAACAATGTCCAAGAAAAGTTTTGTTATCCAATCCCATGGCTCAGGCCCTCACAAGTAGAAGTTTGAGAATGGGGAATGGCAAGAAAAGACATCCTTTTATTTGACGACATCGTGCTGGTAAAGAAAAGGAATGTCGAGACTGCCAACAATCTCAGAAGGCAGTCCATTGCTAACAGAAATGACTCCTAAGGAAGGGGGTCCCCTCTGGAGAATGTGTTCTTGAGTTAGAAGTAGTAGATGCAGACAACAAGACACGTCTTCGTTTGATAACTAGGAGAAATAAAAGACACCCAACATGAAGGCATAGATTTGATTCTAGGTTGGACAAAAAAAATGGGCGAGGATATCTATTAAATAAAGGAATTTGTAGTAGATTGATTGATTTCTTGTCTTGCTCTCGCCACCCTTTGGTTGCCAATGTTGCCATTGTATATGACAAAGCAATATGGTACATGGAAATTGGAATGGCCCGTATCTCACTTTATCTTATAGGGACCATTTTTTCTAGTAATGGTATTCAAACTCATCTTGTGAGAGGTTAAAGGAGAAAAATAGAACTGTGAATATTGATATTTTTTAATGTGTTTTTTAGGATTTTAAACGTGTTCTTGTATAATGTACTTATATAACATTAAGGCCTATTTGGGAACAACTTTTTTGGCTAAAATAGCCAATATAGAAAAAAAAAAGGAGCTAAAATAGTTAATAAGACAAAATGTTACATCCTACACATCAATCAATCATTTTTTTTCACAATCATCTATTAAACTACAAAAAAAAAAAAAAAAAAAAAAATTCTACAAATCATTCCAAACTCAATTTTTTTTTTAAAATTTTTTTTCCCCCCTCAAAAAATAGCTAAAAAGTCAACTAAAATAGTTAAGTTTCCGAATGAGGCCTAAGTTTCACCTCAAGTTTTTAGCGCGTGAATGTAACCAAATGACCAAAATACCCATTGGCATATCGTGCTAATGCAAATCAAACGTGTATTACCTTGTTTTGGTCCCTTCATTCCAAGTTGACAAAAGATAGTCCCTCACCTATTAAAATCCTTAGGGCCTGTTTGGTGTAGTTTATTCTAAGTTAAAAGTTAATAATTAGAAAGCAGAAAGTCAAAAGTACCATTCTCCCAACTTCTAGATGATTAACTTTTTTTAGCTTATTGAAGTTATTTCTACCTTATAAGTTGTAATCAGAAGTTGCACTAAAGGATATAAGCAGCTTAGATAACCTACACCAAACAACCCTTAGTCACTAACAACCTTGCTAGTTGTCTACGGTAATTGGAATCTTGCAAGGTTTGCGAGATTTGTGTTGTTATGATGAACTAGCACATTGAATAACTTTCCCATCTTGTCCTAAAACGAATTGAGGTAGTTGCTGATGCTTATCGTCTGCTGCACAACTGGCACATTATGTTATCATGATGTGCATATCGCGAAGAGCTGTGTTTTTCAGGTAAACTAGCATATTGAATACCTTTGCGATCATGTCCTAAACAAATTGAGGTAGTCAATGCATATCATATATTGCCATCCAGTTTTCGTCACTAACACCATACAAGAGCGTACATGAGCAACACCAGGAAAAGCCCATACATGTGCCGCCACAGGTTCTTGA
Source organism: Camellia granthamiana (assembly GCA_036172215.1). Classification (NCBI taxonomy): domain Eukaryota; kingdom Viridiplantae; phylum Streptophyta; class Magnoliopsida; order Ericales; family Theaceae; genus Camellia; species Camellia granthamiana. The sequence goes on from CM069907.1 coordinate 106,508,633, forward strand.
TAAGCTGAACAAGCTTGAATCTAACAGTCTTTACTCATAGGATGAAGTTAGCAAAGCATTGGATGACATATTGGAGACTTATCGAGTGGTGTTTGACCCATTTTTTTCTTGCAAACTGTGAAAAATTGTGAATTGGTGGAAGTTTAGTAGTTTTGAGAAATTTCTCATGTTTTGCAATTGAAAAGTTTCACTGTTTTGATTTGAATTGAGAAATTTCACAGTTTTGAGTAATTTCTCAGTTTTTTATTTTTATTTTTACATAATTTCTTATTCAATATGAATCTTATTTGTTTGATCTCGATAAATAAATTTCATAAATATCAAATTTATAGAGATTGGATGCATAGAATGAAAGATGATGTTTTAAAGATTGAAAAAAGAAAAAAAAAGAAAAAATTTGCCTAACAACTAAACACACCATTGACACCCTTGCGCATCTTAAATATGAGGGTGAAGCCATCTGACAATAGATGATAATTTTAAGACTTTAATCTTCCATACAGTTTTTAATGTGGGTTAACAAACTTATGTTAGGACCTATCCTTTGATAAGTTCTTATGGTTAAATGTTACACTAATTATTCATATTTTTTTGGCCCTCTAATTAAGTAAATTGATGTAAAAGAATGCTAAATTTAAAATCTTCCTTTTTACTGATTTAATCTACCAAGCAACCTGAGAATACAACTATAAATTGTTAAGTAACCTAACAATCAACACAAAAATCCCCATTAGATACGAATCCTAATATGAGATAAATCAAATGGTGAAAGAAGATTTATGTAGTTGATCCTACATGATTGGAACATAAGAAATTTGATTTAGATTTAGTTTGATTTTGTATGAAGGTCTCACAACTTTCAAAATACTTATTCATCAGATGTTTTCCAAAAGTTGAGTTACATGGTTTGAGCCTTCTGTCCATTTACTTGACATGAAAAATGAGATCAACTAATGTCAAAATGTCAAATTGATCAAAAAGTGGAATGCAACATGGGTAGTGACAGCATGAGCTTTTTGGTTCCTAAGCAAACTTTTATGATGGATTCTTCATACATATTCATAAAAAAAAAAAATTGAAAAAATTGTGAGTAAATAACAAGTGCTCACATCCACAGAAAATTTACTTGTATATATAATTACTTAAATTATATGCTAAAATTTGCTTCCGTACATTAAGATCTGAAGAAATCATTATAAGAACTCAAAAAGATAAAATCCGGTCTTGTTTCATAGTTTAGCAAAATCTAGTTTATAACAAGAGTAAAAAAAAAAGCCAAAAACAAATTCCAAAGTCATAATATAAAAATGAACTAGATCCAGTGAAAAATTACTATGAAACTCATCTCTATATATGTTAAAAAAAAAAAAAACTCATCTATATATCACTTTCAATGAATAACATGTCTAATCTGTTCAATCTTGAATTTTAGATTCCATTCTTTTCTTGCTAAATGTAAATGAAATGGCTCTTTGGATGTTGGACTTGAGTAGAGACCCTCATTTGAATGAGGATTAAAAGGATAATTTTATTCTATTTATGAGTAAAAAATTGGGGCTTTTAGCAGTGATTTGTGCGCTTATGCACAAGGCCAACCTTGGTGGATCATGAATCACCCCTACAACGATAATATTTGGAGCAACCTCTATTATAAGGGTTAGATTGTGGTGGAAGACAACCACTAGTCTTACTGTAAGCTTCACCATTTGCACCACCATTGCATACTGGTTGATTTCTCTTTAAAGCTCCTGGTGATATGTACTTCTTCGTCTCCAGAAACCTTCGGCTTACCTCTGACTCCATCACCATCTCCAAGTCGACATTGCACTCTGCTATCGATCCGTTGCATTGTACAATTGCATCACTGGTCATAGACAGAGAAACATCAAGACAGAGAAGGCAAAGGAGTAGAAGAAAGTAGAGATGGAGAGGTATAATGGTAGGGCTTGTTTCCATGGCTTCTGTAGCTTTACTTTGTTCCTTCCCATTACGAAGCACTTATAATGGAAATGGAGAATTCAAACTTTTTAAAAGGATGATAGTGGAAGCCACACTAGATGCTGATGGATCACACTTTTACCGACCTTGTGGCCTTACTTTTTAGTTACTATAATAATGCCTTTTTTTATTTAAAAAAAAAAGTAAGTTTTTTTTGTTGGGAAGTATTTTTAGATTGTTTTTGACTTTTGAATTTGTAGAAAAATTTATGAAGAATAATGAAAAATAGGGGAAAAAAAAAACCTTCTACTTTATTTATTTATATTGCATTGATTAAGAGTTTTGTAAGTATGATTAATTCTTGATTGCAAATGTGGTTTTCAAGGTGTGTTTGGTTATGAGGCTTTGTGGCATTTGGTTGTGAATTGAAGTGATTTTGATTACGAGGCTTTGTGCTGTTTTATTATGAGCTAAAATGGCCTTGGTTGTGAAGTTTTTGTGGCGCTTTTGAAGTGAATCACTTTGGCTTTGGTTATGATCCAAATTCGTAGAAGTTATAAATCATTATGACAGAAATTTTTAATCCATACTGTATGTATCTTTCAGGAGTGTGTATAGTTTCAAGAATTTTGTAGGTAGATTCTATTAGTACATTGTTAAATTTTATTTTTTATATTTTTTTGGGGATAAAATATGATGTCCATAAAATTATGATTGTTTCTTCTCTTTAATGATTATCAATTTATCAGTGCCGCTGATGCTGACATTTTTAGCTCATCAAAACATTCAAGTATGAAAAAATTGTCCAACATAAATCCACTAATATAAACAAACTTAACAAATATAAAAAAGACCCTAAACACATAAGAAGCAAAGACATACACAAGTGAAAAGAACCAAATTCAAGCTCTCTTACAGATGCATAGACTCTTTGCTAACGGGTTAACTCATCAAAATCCGAGTCAAACATTGATCCACTCCATCATACATCAGAATTTATAGTTAGAACATCATCAGTATCCGAATGGCTCAGTTCATCAATACAGAAGACGTTATTTAAAGTTAGAACATCATCAGTATCCGAATGGCTCAGTTCATCAATAGAGAAGATGATGTTGCTCGGTTCATCAATAGAGAAGACTTGTTGCTCAGTTCATCAATAGAGAAGACGTTGTTGTAAGAACTAGGTTCGGTCATAGATAACTCAACACCAATCTCGATACGAGTCTCCCAAGTCTCCTGCAATTGCAATGCTAACTGGAGACTCGTTACCACATCATCCATCGAGGGTCGTTGGATTACCTGAAAAAGAATACAACTCAATGCAATCTTGACAAACTCCTTGAAGCATTCTGGTGCTATTTTCCCAATCAGATATGGATCAATGAGGTGATCAATGGTTCCTCTTTTGCAGCTACTTTTGGACCAACGGTCAAGGGGGTACTCGTCACCTTCATACAGGCTAAAAGTACGTAACTTCTTGGCACACAATAATTCCAACAACACCATACCAAATGAATATACGTCAGATTTTGTTGTCAATTTTCCATGTATGGCGTACTCTGGTGCCATATATCCATAAGTGCCACAAATCCTTGAAACTGTAATTGATTCATTTGCAATGTCATTGGGTATTAGTTTAGAGACTGCAAAATCAGCAACTTTTGCAACCCCATTCTCGTCCAACAGAATATTGGCTGGCTTTACGTTGCAGTGGATAACTCTATGCTTCACACTCGAATGGAGATGTTGTAGTCCTCTTGCTACACCAATGCAAATCTTGAGTCGCTCTTTCCACAAAGGTGGATCGCTGTTTATGTTGAATAAATGATCTTCCAAGGATCCATTTGTCATGTAATCATACACGCTGATTAACTCTGGTTTCTCATTGTAGAATCCAATTAGAGAGACTATGTGGGGGTGACTGTCGAGTAGGGAGTGTACCTCAATCTCAACCCTAGCTTCTTCCCAGAGTTGCAATGATTTCAACTCCTTGAACCTTTTGATCGCAACAATACCAGTTTCCCCATCCAAATACCCTTTGTACACCTTGCAAAGCCAACCTTTTCCGATCAAACGATCCTCACTGAAATCATTTGTGGCTGCTCGAATATCAGCCAGTGAGAAGCGACGGAGTTGTCGGGTGACACTATCTGGAAGTGGTTCCCAAAATGAATCATTTGATGGTCCACTCTTAAAACCATTCTCCTTTCTCTCCCTCCACCAATGATTCATACCTTTAGGCACAGTTGCAATACCCTGAAGCACCTTTCCGATTATTCCCCCTGATTGTCCTTTACGTTGTGACAACAATGCAAGATCAAGAGTCCCCACCACTTCAGCCATTGTAGGCCTTTCCTTTGAACCAGTATGTAAACAATTGTAGGCAACTTCTACAAAGTACTTTAGACTTTGTGGTGTTATTTGCCCAATCAATGAGGGATCAATGATTCGATCAACCTTTCCCTTTTTAATGTGTCGTTGAGCCCAAAGGTTTAAACTAATTTCCTCCTCCTCGAGTCTTGTATCCACCGGCGGCCTCCCGCAAAGAACTTCCAACAACACCACACCGAAGGCATACACATCAGATTTCTTGGTTAGTCTCTGGGTATAGAAATAAACTGGATCAAAATACCCAAATGTACCTTTGACTTTTGTGCTAACATGGGTTGCTGAATTGCTTGTACTGCCTTTGGACAGCCCAAAATCTGAAATCTTGGCTACGCAATTCTCATCCAACAGAATGTTTGTGGTCTTCACATCTCGGTGTATGAAACTTTGATCGGTACCAGAATGAAGGTAGTCTAACCCTCGTGCTGCACCGATGCAAATGTTGAGCCTTCGCTCCCATGTGAGATGAAAAGTACTAATTTCAGTCTGGTTTCTACTTGTTTTATAGAGATGATCGGCTAGGGTCCCAAGAGCCATGTATTCGTAAACAAGGATCATTTCCTTGCAGTCGCTGCATAGGCCGATCAGAGAAACAAGATGAGTGTGTCGGAGCTTAGACAACATCTTGACCTCATTCCAGAACTCCTCTGCGCCTTGATTGGACTCTGCTTTCAACCTCTTTATGGCAACAGCTGTAGCACCATTGTCGATGAACCCCTTATATACCTTACCAAATCCGCCAATCCCAATAACTAATTCTTCATTAAAATTGTTGGTCATTGATTGTATCTCAGCTAGTGAAAAGCAACGGCATGATTCAATCACAACGCTTGAAATTGCATCATCAGCACTTAAATCAGACATATCTTTGATATTTGGTACCAGTAACCCTAGAAGATGATCAAAAAAGATGAATTTTTGAGAGATGAGAAGGAAACAATGAGTGGTCTCTGATTGAAAGAGGAGTTAAATCTAAGTGGCGGTCAATGTAGCACACCAGAGTTGAACACTCGGTGTGGTGTGATTTCAGTGTGGACCCCATCAACAACCTTACACTAGATTCAGATCTCTGGTGATGTTCAAAGATGAGTTTTCAGAGATGAGAAAGACAAAGTGCTCTCTGGATGAAACGGTATTAATCAATCAAACTGCTCTCTGCTCTCTTTTTGAAACATTGACTTCAATGTTTTGCCGTATGATTTGTGTTGTATCGGAAAATATATGAAACAAAAATGAGTGTTTTAGAAGATGATCGAAAAAGATGATCAGAATATATGAAAGAATTTACCGGTAACACTAGAAGATTATAAAAAAAGATGAGTTTTTTAGAGATGAGAAAGAAACAAAGAGTGGTCTCTGATTGAAACAGGAGTTAATGTAAGTCGCGGTCAATGTAGCACACCGACGACTTGTCAACGAACCCATTAATATACCTTACCAAACACCAACCCCGATTTAATCACAACACTTGAAATCCCATCCTCACTGTCTAAACCTGACATATCTTGAGCTTTGGGGAATATATATATATATATCAAAGAATGTGGCAGTTACACTGGATTCAGGTCTCTAGTGATATTCAAAGATGAGTTTTCAGAGATGAGAAAGACAAAGTGCTCACTGGTTGAAACGGTATTAATCAATCAAACTGCCCTCTGCTCTCTTTTTGAAACATTGACTTCAATGTTTTGCCGTATGATTTGTGTTGTATCAGAAAATATCAATTCGCCCATCAAACTTTCACGTATTTTTTAATTTGACTTCTACATTTCAATTAATATCAATTTCACACTCAAACTTCTGAAATTTTGATCGATTGGGCCCCTGTTGTAACATTTGTCAATAATTGGATGGAATGAGTTGATGTGGAGGGCAAATTGATTTTTAAGGTATAGTTTGAGGAGTAAAATGAAATTTCAAATGAACTTTGGTGTTACGTCAGCACATTCCGTCCAATTGTAAATGAAATGCGACGACAGGTCAAATTTATCACAATTTTGAAAGTTTGAGTGTAAAATTGACATTAATCGAAATCTGCAGGTCAAATTAAAAAACACGAAAAAGTTTAAGGAGCAAAATGATATTTCATCTGTATCCTTTTAGTAGTGATGTTTAATGTAGAATTAAAATTATTACTGTATTATTGTTATTATTATTATTATCAACGGGAAAAGGCCAAGGACCAAAAAAGTAATATACAATTTGGCTTTTTTTAGTCATCTTTTTATACAGAAAATATTGGAAGTGGACTAATAAGCGGCCACCATTATTCTAACTCTACTCTTTGGACCCCACTCCAACAACCTTCCTTTGGTAGCTCCCCCTTCAGTCACCTCCCCCGGTTCCCATCCCCTACTGCAAATCCTTTTCTTCATTGGTGACCCCCTCTCTCTTCCTCCTTGACAACCCTCATCTCCCTTGAAACTATAAGAGCATGTTTGATTAGTAGAATTATAGCATATGATTGAAATTGTTAATTCATGGATTCACAACCTTATATTTGATTGCAAATTTTATTAATCAAATTACATGTACAACGGTCATTTAATTCGATGAAATCAACGAATTTTTACCATTGAGAGGGGCAGTGGATCATAATTTCAAATATGAAAGAAAAATAAAATAAAATGAATACATAATAAATGGTTACCTCACTAATTTTATTTGATACCTAATTTTACATTAATTCATAGGATTATTAATCATTTTACTATTAATCCTGTTAATCAAAAAAGGCCTAAGAGAATTTGGTTCCGATTAGGAACCCTTAATAGATTTATGGACAATAGCAAGCATGGCGGACATTGATAATAATAAAACACAACTCACTCATATATATAAACCAAAATTTGTAGAGATGTACGACCTTCAGCTCCTAAGGAACTCTTCTATTCAATGGAGAATGCGCTTTGGAGAATTTTGTGGAAGTTTTTGTAACTCTTTTGGTATTGTGTTATCATGTGATGTAAATTGCGATATGGTATCTAGGTGTGGTGCCTAGAATTTTGTTTTCCTCATTTTTCTTAAATCTTTTTACACTTTTAGCATCTAATACCCCCTTAGCCAGATCTGATTGAACCTTCTTTCTAAATCTTGATTGAACTTTATTTTATATCAATAAACCCTTCAAACCACCTCAAGTCAGCACTTCATCATTCTACAAATATTGCACACAAAAGAGTCAAAATTTAGCATGGTACTGTACACATCACCCAAAACAGGCACCAAAATCCTTTCCTTTCATTTCTTACCCTTACCCTTTAGTCACCCCATACAAACCTTAAAATCGTATCTTGCATATTTTTACCAACTTATCAATCACACGATGTTAATTTTTTGCATTAGGACTGTAGCACTCTGCTGCTGCTGCACATTAATTTTGGACTTGCTAAGAGACTCACTTATGTAGGAGACTGTTCCATGCACTCTTCCTACGGCAAAGAAACCACTTAGTTTTTAAGATGTTCAAAACCATCCGGTTCTAGATTTCTTGGATCCTTAATCATAAACTGCAAACAAAAAATGCTTTAATTGTTAAACTACACTCAGAAAAATTGACCAAAAAAAGGCTTTCTTGAAATTTTAAGCAGCGTGTGGTCTGGTCTCATGTTTAGAACAAATCATTCTTAATGATTGATCATAGAAATGATATTGCTAATATTTTTGCTTTAATTGTTGGTAGGCAGCTGGATCCTTTAATCACCATGGGATGCGATACTCAACTACAGTGCCAAATTATCCTGACACACATGAGGACTTCATGCCCACTAATAAGCTTCAGAATTCTGACCTTTCTTTGAAGGACATTGTTGAGCAGGTTGACAGTAGTCATCTGTGCCTTTCACATTAGATATTGAGTCTTAAGCCTCTCTCTCTCTCTCTCTCTCTCTCTCTCTCTGTAATTATCCAGATTAAAGTTTTAGTCTATTTTTATTGATAGCTTTTGGCTTCTATGGCAGGATGTCAATGGCAACCCTATGATGATTTACACGAAAGGAGTTCCTGATCTTCCTCGGTGTGGATTCAGCTCATTAGCAGTGAGAGTGTTGAAAGAATATAGTACGTGTTCTATTGCTTCGTTTTACAACAATATTCATACATTCCCTGGTTCAGTTGAGGCTTGAGCAACCATATATTTATGTGAGCTTGAATAATTTAATGCTTTTTTATGTGGTCTACATGTGACTATTTGGTATGGTAGGTGGCCTCTTCTAAATTTTTGAAGTATCTGTGTTAGACACTGAACACTTGAGTAAGGGTATACTGTATATGATGTGTGACCAACATGCTTATTTAGAGATGCACCCATCAAGTATGGATAAGTAGACAGGTTTACTATGCATAATACTCCCATTATATGCATAAAATGTTGTATGTTAGTTTGTAAACTTCATTTCATCATAACAAATAACAGAAATATTTTATAAATATGACCTCTAGCCTTGTCCTGGTATCCTTGGATATGAATATTATATAAATTTGACACTTGAACACATACCTTCTAAGAAGTATAGAAATGGGCATGTGGCACGAGAAGGACACAACATCGACACACTAACACAGAATTTTTCAAAAAAATAAAGGACACATCACGTGGGGGACATAGTTTTATATATTTATTGTGTGTCATATATAAGAATAAACCATTAGTATATGTCATATATGTAAATAATCAATTCAGAGATAATAGTTTTTAAAGTCTAAAAAAGATGAGAATAGGTATGAATTTACTTTGTTTTTTTTTTATTTATAATTATTATTGTTGGATTTCAAGTTATTTTATTCAAACTTGTAATGTGTTTTATGTGTGTTTAAACAATAGACATGTGTTTGACAAGTGTCTGAATCGTGTCAAAGTTTTGAAAATATTTAAAAATAGTTGGACATGTTTGGATGTGTTTGACTAGTGTCATTGTCGTGTCGGTGTACACCACCTCTTTAGAAGTGTCCGTGCTTCTTGATATACCTCCAGCCAAGACTTGCATTTGCGTGCTTAGTCAACTATGTCAAAATGACAAATTAAAGAGCATTTTTGTTTTTGTTTTTGTTTTTGTTTTTTTTTATGAAAAAGAATAGTTGTGAGAGATGACCATGTAGTTGGCTTAAGTTGTCTTAGGAAAGTATAAGAAGATGAGACAATGGAAGGTCTAAAAGAGGAGCAGACTGGAGCTAATTTTGTAGCTGGAATTTTATTTAGTGTCGTACTTCTTAAACTTTGAGCTGGGCCTTGCACCTTGCCGACTTGACTACATTAAGTTGTTTGTGGCATTCTTACTGTTGATATACTGTTGTGCTACTGCTGCTCTGGTTGGGCAAGCTTCCTGATGGTGATCTGTGTTGAGCTGTTGGCTGCAAGGTGGAAAAGCTGGTTGCAAGTCCTGGGCTGAATCTGGGCTGCTAGTATGCTAAGGTCTGCTAGAATGCTATAGCTGAATCTGTTGGTCTGATGGTGGACTGCTGGGAAGAAGCTGCTTGCAAGTCCTGGGTTGAATCTGGGCTGCTAGTATGCTAAGGTCTGCTAGTATGCTGTGTATGATCTGACCCAATCTGTTGTGGTGCTGCAGGTGTGTTTTGATCAAGTATGTTATGGTTTGCCTGATGGCTGCTTGTTTTGATCTAATATGCTATCCTGTTGATCTGTTTTGATCTGAGAATGGAGGCTGCTGTTGATCTGTTTTGTTGATCCGTCTGTGGAGCTGGTCTGTGATTCTGCTGGTGTGTTTTGGTCAAGTATGTTACGGTTTGCCTGATGGCTGCTGCTGGGGATCATTGGTTTGATGTCTTGCAGTATTGTATCTGTTGGCTGCTGGGGATCTGTTGATCTGTTTTGGTCTCTTGCTGCTGTCTGCTGGTGCTGGTCGGTCTGTGCTGGTCTGTCCTAGTTGAATGTCTGTGTGTGCTTTTGTTGTCCTAGTTGAATGGCTGCTTGAATGTCCCAGTATTGTATCTGTTGGCTGCTGGGGATCTGTTGATCTGTTTTGATCTGTTTTGATCATGCCTGCTGTTTGGTCTCTGGCTGCTGGTCTGTGGATCTGTGCTGGTCTGTCCTAGTTGAATGTCTGTGTGTGTATCCGCTGTTGGTGGTCTGATTACCTAGTTGAATGGCTGCTTGAATGTCTGAGTAGGTCTGTGTTGGTCTGTGTTTTTGTTGTTGTGTTGGTTGGTCTGTCTTCTTGTTGATCTTTCACCAACTCTGGGGTGCTAGCAAATGATAGGATGGGCTTTGTGGTGCCAACCTAGTTGGGATGACTTAGCTCATTGTGATACTTTTGCACTCCCCTTTTCTTTATTGATGTAATTTGCTTTGTACTTTGTTCTAGTTTATTCCATCAATAAAGTCTCTTTTTTGCTGATCAAAAAAAAAAAAAAAAAAAAGATATGCCTTTTTCAGAAGTTCCTTTCAGTGCCAGAAACATATTGGAAGACCCTGAGCTTAAGAATGCTGTCAAATCATTCAGGTAACGTAGTACTTGATATCATTCTAGAACATCCATTTAGCATTGTTACACATCTAGAGAGCAGCAAGAGCCCGCTTCTCAGATATAAAGCACCCTCCTATTGGCAATTCTTAATAATACAGGATGAACTCAAATTACGGTAATAATTGGCATTATTGTTTATTGGGAGATATGAGTTTGCATCAGGGGCAATGGTTGTAAAATTGTATAAGTTTTTCAAGGTGTATGACTGCGTGTTCTGTTTTTGCATTTTGTTTTCTTGATGTTTCAAGAACTGATCTAGTGCATAGATTACATCTTTTCAATTGCCCCGCTGCAATAAAAATAGCTGATGTTTGTGAATAATTTTTTAATGTGAGACTTCATGTTTCTTGTTGTTTCCTTATCTTTTGGGCAAATTACATGGATCTCTCCTGAGGGATGTGACAATTACAAGGACCTCCCCTGTAGATACCTCAGGGGATCAATGTAAAAAAAAAAAAACAAAAACAAAGCAGGCAGAGAACCTGTTTTAACAGCATGATATCATAAAAATAGAGTATATTTATTCTAAAATTAAAATGGAGTGGAACTTAAGATGAATTTCGTAATGATGTATTTGAATAGCAGTTATTTCAAGTGAGGTTACAATTTACCTAATTGAATGCTCCATCCAACAGTGGCTAAAGCATACATGACCATGCCAGAATATTTTCAAATGGTGGTGAACACTTGTTCAGGCAGTTTTTCATTTATCAAATTTATTTCCATTTCAATAGTTTACTTTTATAGTAATTTGCCTTGTTGCCTTATTGATGAAGGTATATGTTTATCTTTTGGGAAAATTACACGGACCTTCTGTAACAATTGCCCAAATTACAACTGCCTTGGAGGTACAGACACAGGCCATGGGACACAATAATTTCAAAAAATTCAGGACATGGAGACAGTGGGCGATATGTAAAAAAAAAATATTTTATTTGCTATGTATGTAAATATTACATTCATAAACAACTAAAATTAATAAAAACCAACCCTAATTTAACATAAAAAAATAAATTTTAATTAGGCAGAGACTAAGGCTTTGTTTGGCATGTGCTAAATAATTATCCTATTTGGGTCACATCACCTCTTATTTGGGTTATATCACCTCTCTATTATATCACTTCAACCCCAACCCACATTTCACATTTTTTTCGTAAAAAGTCAAAAAGTATACTAATCTAGCACTTCCCAAACAACCCCTAAATCTGTGTTGCATTAGGCTCCAAGGATTGTTAGAAGGTTGTTTCTCCACTTCACAAATGTGTTTTAGATGTGTGTTACATTGCCGATGATTTCATATGATTTTTATATTTTTTTTAAAAACCAATCCTTTTGTTTCCAAATATTATAATATGGCCCTAGAAATTAGTTTTGAAAAATTAAAATAAGACTTGTCATGTCCTAAATCGTGTCCCACCATGTCTAATGTGTATCTCGCCATGTTTACATGCACCCCTGTTGTGTACCCTAAAAAAAATGGACACGACTACAACACCTATTTTGAAGTGTCATTGCTTCATAGATAGCTGATCCCATTAGCATAGGACAATGACACTAGCTCCCCTAACATTTGAGTAGGCATATCATTGAATGCCTTGTCGTTAGGTGTCAAGAAAGAGAGATGGATGGAATATTATGGTGTCGATAATTTTTGGATTAAATTTTCTATTTTTACCCTTCAAGAAATGGGTCAACTCGTTAACCTTTACCAGTTTACCTTTAGTCACTCTTACTCTTCTTCCCTATCCATTCTCCCTCTTTGTGTTCCCTCTTCCCCTCTTAGACTTCCCCACCACTCACCATGCCACGGCTGCCTCCCACCCCACCCCACCCCATTGCCCCCAGTGATCCCTCCCCTCATGCTACTGCCTCAGCTCCCTAAACACCATGCCTTTTCTTCCATCAATTCCATTGTGCTGCCACCAACCTCTCACCTCAACCTACTTGCCATCCAATCGTCTCGCCCAGACACAAACGAGAGATATAGCTTGGCTCTAGGTTCATGCCGATAATGATCGCCAGTGGCCTCTACGTCAAACCTCATTGCCTTCCATGGCCCTCCAACAACGCATCCAGTGCAATCCTAGCTGTGATCCCAACCCCATCACCATGATCCAAAACCTTCCAAACTCAAAGCCCCCCTTTCCTTTATCAACTGAACAGGTTTGATTTATGTTTTTTTCCTTGATTGCTTGACTTACGGATGTTTTTCTTTTTTTTTTTTGACTTAATTTAGGGCAGACGGAGAGGGTGTTTGATGAATCATTGGTAGAGAGGATTTTTTTTTTTTTTTGCTTGATTATGTTGTGTATTGTTTTGATTTTGTTGTTCTTTGTGTGTGGTGGCAGTGGTCGGTGTTGGGTTGTTATAAGGGGGAATTGGAGGATGAGGTAGGGTGGAGGCGAGGGTAGAGGAGTGTGGTGGAGGAAGGTGAGAAACATAGAGAGACGTAGGGTGCAAAAATGGCCTGCCGGCCCGAGGACCGACCAGACCTGCCTATATCTCCCCGGGCTAGGGCATGGGCCATGGGTTTTTTGGGCGGCCTAGCCTAAGGCCCATTGGCCTAATCTAAGGCATATTGGCCTAATCTAATGTCACGCCCCAAGCTCCGTGACAACGCCGCACACTCATAAAAGTGAGCATGCAAGGCTAAGAATCCAATCACATAACCCACAATGCAAAATACTCAAAATAAATCCTTAAATTGTCATCAGGCCCGGCCCTGGCCATAGGTCCACAAGGCCATGGCTTAGGGCCCCTCAAAATAGGCCCAAAATAAGGGTCCCCTCCTATTATAAGTTAGTATAATATGTTAGGTGTGTTTTGAGTCCAAAAAAAAATAAAAAAAGGCCCAAACCAACTTAATTTTTTTGACCCACAAAATAGGCCCAAAATGGGGCCCCTTCTATTATAAATTAGTATAATATGTTAGGTGTATTTTGAGTCCAAAAAAAAATAAAAAAAGCCCAAACCAACTTAATTTTTTTGACCCATTAAAATGCCAATAGTTTAAGGCCCAGCCTAACAATCTAAAAGTCCATTTTTTTTTTTAATTCCTAACCCTATCTATCACCTCTTAATCCAACCTTCTCTTTGATAGCACACACCACACCAACAAGGAGAAGAATATGTGTAGCTAAGCAGCGACCACAACAAAGGTAAAATTTTTTTTTTTATTCAATTAATTAAATATTTATCTTTTATTTTGCATAATTAATTACTATTATAATATTAGTGTTTACATCATCAAGAAAAATTTATTTAAGTTTAATAGTTTACATCACATAATTTAAAAATTTTGTGTTTTGTTAAGTGGTGGTGCTCTTATTTTGAATTTTGATTTAAAAAAATATTTTGATCTCAGCACAGCAAACATAGGTAAATATTTTTTTTCCCTATTCAATTAATTAAATATTTATCTTGTCTTTTGCACAATTAATTGCTATTATAATATTGGTATTTACGTCATCAAGAAAAATTTATTTAAGTATAATAGTTCACATCACATAATTTAAAAGTTTTGTATTTTATTAAGTGGTGGTGCTTTTGTTTTAAATTTTGATTTAAAAAAATATTTTGATCTCAACACAGTAAGCACAGGTAAATTTTTTTTTTTTTTTTACTAGATTATGCAAGTATGATTGATTTATTTTCTTCTAAAAATGCAAGAAGAGCGAGAATGAAGTGATACATATTAGTTGTTATAATGTAATGCTAAGTATTTTTTGTAATTTTAATGCAAATCTTTTGTCCTTTACCTTAATTTTTTTTTTCATTCAATAAAAAAAATGTGAAGGGCCCCAAAAATTTAGTAGTTGATTATTGACTTTGGGCCCCGAAAATCTCAGGACCGGGCCTGATTGTCATAATGCTAAAATCCACAAAAATTGATTATTCTTATCGTATGAAATTATCTACCAAGTCCACTAACAAAATCCATTAACAAAACAATAATCCAAGTACTTAAATCATAGTTCTACTCTTGGCACATTATGATAATTTTCCCCCAAGTCCACTATTAAAATCCATTAACAAAATAATAATCTAAGTACTTAATCCATAGCCCTACTCTCGGCACTCCCATATGTAAAAATCCCGCGCAGCTCTACTCTTCAGAATCTGAAAAAAAAAGAGGGTAAGCTAGATAGCCCAGTAAATAACCAACCATCACTGCCAGCTGGATCAAGTATACAAAAATAAATAAATAAATAAATCGATAACCAATAAATATAAATTTTTCTACAGTTCAATAAATGAACAATTATTTGTAAGATGGTTTCATAGCTAAAAATAAACAATATACAATACATTTTAAATGAAAAGCCAACAAGATAATTCAAAGTAATTTGTTGTTCAAATCGATGGTTCGATATTCAGATGGTTCAATGATTCGATTCACAAAACCCAAGTCTTAATGACTACGGTCACTTAGCCCGTGACAAGGCCCAGAACCACACATAGGCCGGTGGTAAAGCCCCAAAAGAAACTAGTTTCTGTGCCAATAAATAACCCCCATTGGCTAGGGTCCAAATCATAGTCAGACTAGAGTGATGTTCAAAAATTCAAACAATACACAAATTTTAAATAAAACATTCGATATTTTCAGAATAAACGTTTAGTACAATTTTCAGAATAGTTTCACCAAATATTCAAATAATTTTCATAATAATATTCGATGTTATTTTATACTTGACCCATATTTTATTTTAAGAGAACAGAAAATGTATAAATAAATATTTATGATTTTAAATGATTCGATAGGAATAAAAATAAACCAACAGTGATAGAGGGTTACTTACCTCAAACAGCTAAAATAATATTCCACCACACTACCTCCAGACACTCTGCTCCACTAATTCAATCACACAAACCTAATAAATAGAACCTCAAATAAATTAATACTTCGATGTCTTTCACACATCAACAAGAATCCATTATATATATATATATATATCTATATATACTTAAAATCCAAGAGACACCAAATCAATCCACCCAATTCAATAGCCAAACATACCTTACCCAATGTACAAAACCCAAAAGTCAAAACACACCCACCCAAATTGCTTCACTTTTTCTACTCTTTACCTAGACCACACACACCATACGTGAGTCCATCCATCAACCTCTCAAAACCAAAAAGACACCTACAGGTTACAAAAAAAAAAAAAAAAACTTCGGCCCTTTTTTTTTTTTGCTTTATCAAACGAAAACTAATAACTTGGTGATACAAGAATCTTACCCCAATCAATGGTTGAACACTTGAACCTCTCTCTTTGTTTTTCTTTTCTACTTTTTCAAACTCTTGCTGCCTCCAAAACCCTTCACAATCAATTCACTAGCCTCTGTTTTTTTTTTTTTTTTCTCCCAGACTTGAAGCAAAACATGTGGGTTTATTAACCTAGTTTCTCAAAATTACAAAATTACCCATATAATATCATCTCATAACTAATTCCTTGATATCACTAAATAACCCACATAAATTAATTTAATTACTAATCTATCCAAAAATAATTATATACAAAACTTGGGTTTTACATCTAAGGCCTGGCCCACCCCGCCCAACGCCTAACTTAATTTTTAAGCTATTTTTGTTTTTTTAAATTATAAAAAAAACTAAGAAAAGCTAGGTTGATGACCCACTAGACCAAGATTTTGCACAAGTGGCTTGGCCCGATTTTTGGCGGGAGCTTGACAGGCTTGACGACGGGCCGACTCGAGCCAGGCCAAAATTACACCCCTAGAGAGAGGTCATTTTTATCACTTCACATTTTCTATTAACGGAGTTAACTTTTGAGGCGCATTAGGGGATACTGGTCTCATTTCTCCATACTATTGGGCTTGTTGTTGTTTGGGCAATAGTTAGGGGAGGTCCTTGTAATTTGTCCTTTTTTTAATGGTACTTCATTTGTTGTTTTATATATATGGCCAAATCTTGATTGAATTTTTCAGGATGTGGCTGCTTCATATGTTGCTTCATTTGCCTGTGTGTCCATTGCACATGATGTTGGGATCATTTGTGAGAATAAGCTATTAAGCTTAGTTGTCATGACTCTTGCTTAATTGATGCAAATTACTGAGAAACAACATTTGCAAATAGAGTTGCTGTTGGTCTTTACTTAGCGACCATTTTGGTCCAAAATGTTGATAAAAAAATGTCTAGTTTGTAATTGTTTCAATTTGTCCCATGGTCTTTCATTGCACATGATGTTGGGATCATTTGCGAGAATAAGCTATTAAGCTTAGTTGTCATGACTCCTGATTAATTAATGCAAATTACTGAGAAACAACATTTGCAAACGGAGTTGGTGTTGGTCTTTACTTAGCGACCATTTTGTTCCAAAATGTTGATAAAAAAATGTCTAGTTTGTAATTGTTTCAATTTGTCCCACGGTCTTTCATTGCAGTAACTGGTCCACGTTTCCATAGATATTCATCAAGGGGGAGTTTGTTGGAGGATCAGACATCATTCTCAACATGCACCAGGTATTCTCATACCAAAATTGTTATTCTTTAGCCCGGTGTACATTGCTTTAATGGTTTGGTCTATCATGTAGACTGGTGAGTTGAAGGAAATGCTTAAAGATATTGCAGCCAACCAGAAGAATTAAGAGTAAGTTTATCATTACTGAACATGTAGAGTCAACAAGGAATATAGTTATCTTTGATGATGAAGAATTATGGGATATAAGCATGTTTAGCTTTGAATGTTTGTTGACTTGATCCAATAATGTTTAGTTGAAGTATGGATCCCATTCCTTTGATGTTTAATGTTTAATGTTCTTGGCTACCAAAATTTTGAATGTGAGTCTGTGTAGAAAACTTTGTGAATAATTGGACCATTGAGGATAAAATAAATTAGCCCTCTCTCTAAGCTTTTACATGAGTTGATGGCCAATAATTCAATATGGTTTCAAAGTTCATATTGCAATCTTCTGGTGAGACAATAGCAAGAATCATATCAACTTGTCTATTCAAGCATATAGAGACATCATGCACATATTTTGAGGCTCCTCAGTTCGTGTTCTTTTTATTTTATTTCCCTCCAAATTATTTCCTTTTTTTTTTTTTGTCTTCGTTTTTGTGCTTTACTCTTGCAAGCTAGTAGTTGCGTCCTGAATACATTTTGTAGTAAGCTTGTATGGCATGGGTATTGGTAAGACAGTCCTCTTTCTGTAGGTGTTATGGCAATTAGCCTGGTTTCTCAAGTCGCGGTGGTTTCTCTTACTTCAATGTTTGAGAGGTCTAAAAACTTCATTTTAAGCAGATTTTGATTTACTAGATGAAGGGTTTGTCGTCAAATTGTGACCTAGGTTTATATATGAGGGTCAAGTTTGACAATGTTACAGCACAAAATTGATGTATGTGTCCTGAGCAGATAAAATATTGTGGTTTACTCTTGTTCTTCCGTAACACGTTCAACCTGATTCATAGTTTGGATTTGAGAAACATGATTCATCTAGGTGAACCTAATTTTGTGATGAGTGAGGGTTTTGGAATTTGACTTTTTGTTTGTTAATTTAATTTTTTTTTTCAACAACCTGGATTTGGAATTCGTCTGTGGTTGGTATCATTCTCTTAAAAAATTGTCATAGTCTATGGACAACAATTGTGAGGGAAACAAGTGTGCTGGCATATTATCAATAGAAGGTTTTACCAAAATGGTCCTTCACTATTTTTTTTACTATCCCTGGTTGTATCTCATTCCAATTATTTGAAGATGTTAAGGGTGTTGAGTATCGCCAACATTTAACTTCTTAGTTTTAAATAATGCAATCTTTTTTATTTGTCAAAAAAAAAAAAAAAAAAAACTATGGTTAGACAGCGGCCTACTTGGTCTTTGGTTTCAGCGACAAAATTAGCATTCAGCTTATATGTTTTCAAACGTGCCACCCACTTTCAAGCTGGTGCACGTTTGTTGCATAGCCATATTGCAGGCTTGCAGCAAAACCATTCATTGTTACCTGCGAAGAAGTAAGGCTTCATATGCTCCTAGCACCCCAAAAAGTGAAGGACGACTGCCCTAAAAATATATAAAATAGGAAAGAGTTCGTTTCTTCCTAAAAAATATGATGTTTTTTTTTTGGTTGCATCGTGCAAGAATAATTATACACTTCTAAACAACTCCTGGTATGAACCGGGGATGGTGCCAAAGAAAAACAATTATTTGACTTCCCTTTTAAAAAGTGTCAACGTAGGGGGTTCTGGGGAAGATGGTGAAGTTTTTGTTCTAGGCCCCTTTCTTAGTTAATGGACTAATAGTTGAAGGGATGGGATCATGATTTTGACCTCTAGGTTTGTAAGCGAAGGAAGGAACGACTGTAAGTTAAGATTTCAATGGAGTTAAACCTGCAACCAAACTAGAGAAGGAACCAAAGAAAGCTAGTAGTTCAGTTTCAATACTCAAGTTCTAGTGCTTCTAGAAAGAGGTAGGTTTGTCAGTTTAGCCACATTTTTTAAAGCTTAGGGTGGGTAGCTTTGCTTAGAGAAGAAATCCACTTTGTTTTTGGGAAAAGATAGATGTCAATTTCTTGGGAAGTTATACTTCTAGGGCAATTGGTTTAGAGAATATTCCCTTTCTTGCTTGGGTGCTTTAGCTCTTGGGAAAAAAGAATCCATCCGTCAAGCTCTTTCAAGCTTTGTGGTCTAATACTCCCGCTGTAGGCACTCAGCAGCAAAGTTGGTTCTTTTTGTATTGGTGGTACAAGAGAGCTACGGTTGCATATTTAGTTCAAAGGACCTTTCAAAGAGGGGCTCGCGCTTTCATGAATTTAGTCTAGAGCATCTCGCTTTCCGGTACTTGTGAGGACTTTCAAGTAGGCGATGACAAGTCATCACTATTTTTAACTCGTTTATCAAAAGTAAGCCCCTATCACATGCATGCAAGTCAGACTATGTTTTGGATTAATTTGGTTCATTTAGCTATGGCCTAATCTAATCATACGAAAACTAAGGGTTTGTTTTTGGTTTAGAATTGATGCACATTCACCTCTCTAATTAAGTGTGTATGTGTCTTGTTCGTAGAGTAAAGAAAGGTGATCCTCTGCCCAATAGAGCCGGGCACAAGAGACTGAATTCTCTAGTGTAGACCAAAACGGTCTCTGGAAGCCAGTTCCCAAATTGTGGAAGTTCTTCTTTAACTTGAAGAGTAGCAACCTAGACTTCTGGGAGAAAGGTTTATTTTATTTTTATCACTACAATTTTCTAACTAAGAAAGCAGTCTACTAATGTACTCTAGCTTTGCTAATGAGATAGGGTAGTTGACTTATTTGTTAGAGAGAAGAGGATGCTTGTGTATGGATGAAAAGAGCTTACGATGAAGAGGTGGGACTAGACAAACAAGACAGCCATTTGCCTTCTGTAAACAGAAATACAAAAGTGGGAGTTAGTTTAGTTTGCTCACTCTGCCGTCATCCAACAAGCTCTTTAACACCAGCTAGCAGTTAAGCCCTCTTTAGCATATTTGTCCTCTTTTTTTTTTTTACCTCTCATCTCAACAGTAAACCAGCAAACCAAGTAGGCGCATCTCTTCCTTGTTCGAGCCAACTATTCACTTCCTCTCTTGGTGGTAGAGGCAATTTTTATTTCCTCTAAGGAGCGAATGAACTTTGTTCTTCACTTATTACATTCTTTCCGTAGATTCCTTGAAAGCAAGGGTGTGGGAGAGTGGGCTGTGCAGCGGATTGGCCGACCTGTCAGACCTGCCCAGCCCGGCCTGGCCTGACCCACTCACATTTTGATGGATACGTGACACATGGCGGGCAGATGCAAGCCTGTTTTCTGCGTTTCTGCGGGTTCGGGTTAGGTGGCAGTTGATCCGCCATAACACCTGTGAAACCCGACCCACCTGTTTTGGCCTTCGTTTTTTTTTTACCCCCCTTTATACCTATTACCTAAGCCATTCGTCTTCTTTGATTCAAGACATACACAACACACAGACACCTTCACTCTCTTCTCTCTTTCTCTCTCTCCCGCTGAAACCCTAACGATCTACCACGGCGACGACCGACGATCTATACCTAAAGTCGATCAGCGATCTTCTTTCCGACCGACGATCTGAGTTTTTTTTTTTACGCCCTTTTCTTCGACTGAAAGAGGATCGACGATCGTTGTGGTGGTGGTGAGATCTTCTTTCCTCTTCTTCTTCTATTCTTTTCCTCAATCTCTAATCTGATTTTTTTTTGTTTTTTTTGTTTTTTTTGTTTTTGTGGTTCCATTCCAATTCTTCGACTAAAACCTTAATCTGCTTTTCAAATTTTTTTTCATGCTCTTGTTTTGTTGATATTCGATAATTTTCTTTCCTCTTCTTCTTCTATTCTTCTCCTCAATCTCCAATCTGATTTTTTTTTTGGTTCCAGTTCTTTGACTGAAACAAACCTTAATCTGTTTTTCAATTTTTTTTCCTGCTCTTGTTTTGTTTATATTCGATAATCTTCTTTTCTTCTTCTTCTATTCTTCTCCTAAATCTGTAATCTGATTTTTTTTGGGGTTCTAGTTCTTCGACTGAAACCTTAATCTGTTTTTCATTTTTTTTTTCCTGCTCATGTTTTGTTGATATTCAACAATCTGTCTAACCAAAAATCTGTTTTTTGTTTTGTTGCAGTTCTAATGCTGCCATTGATGTAATCTTGAACTGGGTTTGGGTTTTCCTCTCTCTTTGTCTACCAGCTTCATATGAAACTTGTTGTTTGAGGTAATGAGATGCCACTGAGAAACTTCGGATTTTTTTTTTTAATATAAAGATTTGTAATGCCATTGAGGTAATGTAAGCTTCATACGAAAGTTACTTCCATTGAGACATTCAACCCTGTTTTCTCGTTTGTTTGCTTTGTTTTATAACTCTGATAGTAATTTGTTTGGTTGATTCTATTTGGGTTTTGTATTTTTGAGACTTGTATTGAATGGTTTGGAATGTTATGTGAGGAAGCCATTGATTGATTTTTTTGGGGACTTGTATTGAATGCTTTGGAATAACAAAATGATTTATTTTTCATCTCTTGGTGTTTATGAATTCATATATGATATGCTGCTAAACAGATTTATGAATTCTGGGAATTGATTTAGTTGTTCATGTATTATTTGGAATCAATGCTTATGCACAGAGGAGGGTTTAAAAACAGACCATGGATTTAAAAAGCATATTTGATAATCATAAGGAAAAACCATTCTGAGACTTAAAAACCATTCTGGGATTTGTTCATCTTGTTTGAAATCATATGGAAAATTTGTGACTTGAGCCATTCTGGGACTTAAGCCTAGAGATATTATTTTTTTTAAAATTTTTTTATTATTATTATTTTTTTCGTTCGTTCGTATGTTGAAAATTTGTAAAATTTCAAACTGCCAAACCGATTCGTACCCATCCACCAATCCGCTAATCCGTCCAATCCGCATCCGTCGGATTGGCGGACGGATGCGGATTGATTTTTTTCAATCCGCCAATTTGGCGGACGGATGGTGGATTAGAGGTTTTGTGACCGCAACCGATCCGTGCCGACCCCTAGTAGCTAACAATTAAACGAGCAAATATTGCGTAAATGAATGGAATGCTGTTGGCATGTTTAAACTTTTGGATGATGATTAAAGGGGAGTCATTTCCATAAGTTGGGAGTTGGTCGGTAGGGGTGCTTGTCCTTAACTTTGAAACCAAAGTGAAGGGAGCAAAAACACCTCTAACGTTTAGTTTTGGTAGTGCTTTACTTGTCTATCATGGGAAGTACTCTGACTGATCGGTATCTCTTCTTTTTAACTTGCCTTGTTATTCTAGGAGAATTCATTAGCATTAGTTGTGGCATGAGTGATTACTAATTCACCTTATCGCATCTTTGATCATGGACCTCTTCTCTTCTCTTTTGTTAATTGTTCTATTCTCCTTGCTTCGAGACCTTCACTAGCAAGCTCTTTATTACTTTGTACTCTCTTCAAAATAATAAGGCCTTCCCCATTTTTTCTCTTTTGTCTCACCTCGTGGCGTAGGCTTAGGAAGAAGAAAAACAATGTCTAAGAAAAGTTTTGTTATCCAATTCTATGGCTCAGGCCCTCACAAGTAGAAGTTTGAGAATGAGGAATGGCAAGATAAGACATTTCCTTTTGTTATCCAATTCTATGGCTCAGGACCTTGCGGCATAGACATTTCCATTGCTAACAGAAATGACTCCTAAGGCAGAGGGCCCCTTCTGGACAATGTGTTCTTGAGTTAGAAGTAGTAGATGCAGACAACAAGGCACGTCTTCGTTTGATAACTAGGAGAAATAAAAGACACCCAACATAAAGGCATAGATTTGATTCTAGGTTGGATGAAAAAAATAGGCAAGGATATCTATTAAAATAAAGGGATTTGTGGAAGATTGATTGATTTCTTGTCTTGCTCTTGCCACCCTTTGGCTGTCAATGTTGCCATTTTATATGACAAAGCAAATGGTTCATGGAATGGCCCGTATCTCACTTTATCTTATAGGTGCTATTTTTTCTAATAATGTAATTCAAACTCATCTCGTGAGAGGTTAAAGGAGAAAAACAAAACTGTGAATATTGATATTTTTTAATTTATTTTTTGGGATTTTAAACAAAGTTCTTATATAATGTACTTATATAACATTAAGGCCCTGTTTGGGAACAAATTTTTTTTTTGTCTAAACTAGCCAATAAGGAAAAAAAAAGAAGAAGTTAAAATAGCCAATAAGACTAAATGTTGCATCCTACACATCAATCAATCACTTTTTCTCTCACAACCATCTATTCAACTACAAAAAAATTTGCAAATCATCCCAAACTCAAATATATATATATATTTTTATCTCATAAAATAGTTAAAAAGTCAATTAAAATAGTCAAGTTTCCAAATGAGGCCTAAGTTTCACCTCAAGTTTTCAGCGCGTGACGTCCCAAGTGTAACCAAATGACCAAAATACTCATTGTTATATCGTGCTAATGCAAATTAGACGTATATTACCTTATTTTGGTCCCTTCATTCCAAGTTGACAAAAGGCGGTCCCTCACCTACTAAAATCCTTAAGGCCTGTTTAGTGCAATTTATAGTAAGTTAAAAGTTGATATTAGAAAGCAGAAAGCCAAAAGCACCCTTGTCCCAGTTTCCAGATAATTAACTTTTTTCAACTTATTTAAGTTATTTCTACCTTATAAGCTATAGGCAGAAGTTGCATAAAAAAATATAAGTAGCTTAGATAACGTGCACCAAACAACCCTTAGTCACTAACAACTTTGCTAGCTGTCTACGGTAATTGGAATCTTGCAAGGTTTGTGAGATTTATATTGTTATGATGAACTAGCACATCGAATAACTTTGCCATCTTGTCCTAAAACGAATTAAGGTAGTTGCTGATGCTTATAGTCTGTTGTATAACTAGCACATTATGTTGTCATGATGTCAATATCGCGAGAGCTGTGTTTTCAGGTAAACTAGCATATTTAATACCTTTGCCATCATGTCCTAAACAAATTGAGGTAGTCAATGCATATCATCTATTGCCATCTAGTTGTTTTCATCACTAGCACCATACAAGTGCCTACATGACCACCACTAAGAAAAGCCCATACACATGCCGCCACAGATTCTTGATAAGTTGAGCAAGCTCGAATCTAACAGTCTTTACTCGTAGGATGAAGTTAGCAAAGCATTAGATGACATATTGGAGACTTATCGAGTGGTGTTTGTGTTGGGGAATTTTCAAAATGGTTTTCAAAATTTATAGTTTAATTTTTGGGCGTTTTAAAAACCTTCCATGTTTTCTTTGGAAAGCATGAAATAAGCTTGGGGACTTTATCCCACATTGAAAATAGAGCAAAACATGGAGCACTTAATAAAGTGCAACATGGAATATTCTTTTGAATATGGAATTATGGGATGAAAGCTAGTGTGCATGCACCCACACTGCAAGGATCTGCACACGCAGCGTGGCGTGGACAGTGGACTGTGTGGCGTTTGATGGCACACTTTGCACTTAGCATGGATGCATCGCCGCCATGAAGGCACTTTCCTATTTGTATCGGACAGGTTGGAGCGATGATGAGGATCCGACATAGCATGGGTGATGTGGAATAAAGTCAGCTTTACGTGGCAGTGACGTGTCGTCCGTTGGCGATGAGTCAACCAACCGATCAAACGGTTGTGTGTCTGATCTAGAGCGGGTTGATCATAGCCGTTAATTGGAGATGCGCGCGATCGTGCGAATGAGATGGCACCCCAATCGTGATCAGGTGTGATTAGTCAGGGCATCTATTTGGTGTAAGAATGATCTGCACCATAGATCGTCGATCCAACGGTCAGATCTGATCAGATGCGATCAAGGGACATGACCATTTGATCAAATCCATCAAGGCCTATAAATAGGCTACGAAATCAGCCATTTCAGATCATCCAAAAATTCAAAATTCATTCCTGCAATTCTCTCTCTCTCTCTTTCCCTCTTGATTTTGAGTTTTCAATCAAGAGTTTCTTAAGTAAATTTCTGTTTTTCTTACTGGTAATCAAGTTCTGCAGATTTGATTATTTGTGTCTTGGTTTTCTTGATTATATTGAGAGTATTCTGATCTATTATCGTCAGTGCAGACGCTGGTAGACTTGATCTTTAGATCAGGCTTCGTTGTATCCTAGAGGTAAATTTGTTGTAACCCCCTGCACACTTTTGGTGGGTACAAACATTGTGTTTAGGAAAACGACTAAGTAACGCGACTTGAAGCATCAATTTTCTGTTTTACATAGACAAGATCATTGCCAAGTTTTGAAGACTCGAAGACTACCAATTGAATAATTCTAGATGAATTGTTCCAACAATATAAAGACAATATTTTGATATGGCGATGTTTATTTAGAAAATGACTCAAGATTTCATGGAGCTTGACCATGTTGATGGAGGAAATTTCCGACGCTGGCAAAAGAAGATGCACTTTTTTCTCACCACTCTCAAAGTGGTCTATGTGCTAACTACCCCCTATCCAATGCAGCAAGAAGATGAGACTGTGGAGCAAACCCGTGCCAGAAGCAAATGGGAGAATGACGACTACACTTGCCGAGGACACATTCTAAATGTGCTGTTAGACTCTATTCGATGTGTATCAACATTTGGAAATGGCAAAGCAACTCTGGGACTTATTACAGTCAAAGTACCTCACTGAGGATGCCACCAATAAGAAATTTCTTGTTAGTAATTTTATGCATTTTACAATGATTGATACAAAGCCCATTATGGATCAATTCCATGAAATCCAACATATTCTGTGTCAATTTCGACAAAAGAATATGAACATGGATGAATCTATTGTAGTTTCATCTATAATAGAGAAACTGGCATCTTCTTGGAAGGATTTTAAGAAAACTCTGAAACACAAAAAGGAAAATCTTACTTTAGAGGAATTGGCTCAACACCTCCGAGTTGAGGAAGAGTCAAGGTTACTTGAAAGTAAAGATAACCAATTGGCTTAGACGTCCAAGATCCACATGGTGGATGATGGTAAAAGGTTCAACAAAAAGAAGCGTAAGCATGAACCCAACCCGAGAAAAATGCTAAGAAGCCGAAAGGCGCTTGCTGGCATTGTGGCAAGCTAGGGCACTTCAGAAATGAATGCCAGTCATACAGGAAGAAGCCAGAAGCATCAAATGCCAAGAACAAGTTCATGGTTGTTGTATCCAAGGTGAACATGCTCGAAGATGCTGGTGACTGGTGGATTGACTCAGGAGCAACAAGGCACGTCTGTAACGACAAGAGCCGTTTCACTACTTATGAACAAATGAGTGATGGAACAGTTCTCTACATGGGCAACTCTTCAACTACCGCTGTCAAAGGCAAAGGGACGATGGATCTAGAGTTTACATCTGGAAAAGTCCTAAGTCTTAATAATGTTCATCATGTACCTGATGTCAGGAAAAACCTCGTATCTGGAAGCCTGCTTAATAAGCATGGTTTCAAGTTGGTATTTGAGTCGAACAAATTTGTCCTGTCTAAGGGTGAGATTTTTGTTGGGAAGGGCTACATGTATCAAGGAATGTTCAAACTTAACATTATCAATAATACATTTGTTTATGCTTATATTGTTGATTCTCTTTCTTTATGATATGCTCGTTTAGGTCATGTTAATACTAGGAAAATGCATGATATGGTTAATTTAGATTTAATTCCTAAGTATGATATTGATATGTTTGAAAAATGCAAATTTTGTGTGCAATCTAAAATTACTCGCATTCCATTTCCTAAAGTAGATAAAACCACATCTCTGTTTGAACTTGTGCATAGTGATGTATGTGACACGCATAGTACCCCCATTAGAGGTGGTAAGAAATATTTTGTAACATTTATTGATGATTTTTCTAAGTATTGTCATATCTATCTTTTGCATTCAAAAGATGAGGTGCTTGATAAATTCAAGATTTTTAAGACAAAAATAGAAAATCAATGTAATGTCAAAATAAAGAGACTTAGGTCTGATAGAGGCGGTGAATACCATTTTCCAGAATATTGTGAAAATGTTGGTATTATTCATGAGAAGTCTGCACCCTACACACTATAACAAAATGGAGTAGCTGAAAGAAAGAATAGGACATTAACAGAAGTGATTAATGCTATGCTTTCTTATTCCAGTTTAAGTTCTAGTTTTTGGGGGTAAAGCCTTGCTCACTACCTGTCACATACTTAATAGAATTCCTCTCAAGGGAAGAAATGTTACTCCTTATGAACTTTGGAAAAACAAGAAACCTAATCTTGGTTACTTGAAAACATGGGGCTGTAGAGCAATAGTCAGATTGCCTGAACCTAAAGGGAAGAAATTAGGTGAAAAAGGAATTGAATGCATATTCCTTGACTATGCTATACATAGCAAAGCATATAGGTTTCTGGTAGTAGAGCTCAATGGTTCAATGAAAACAATTACCATCATTGAATCACGTGATGCGGTATTTTATGAGAATCGTTTCACAACCATTCCAAGGTTGGATTCTAATAAAGAAAATGAATCAATTCCTTAGATGTCTACAGAGGAAAGTGAACGACATGAACCTATTGAGCCTAATGAACCTAATGAGCCTATTGAGTTAAAGAGGAGTAAGAGGGTTAGGACTGAGAAGTCATTTGGCCCTAATTTCATTGTTTACCTTGTAGAAGGAACTAGAAAAACTTATTGTAAGCAAACAATGATTTCTTTGAATACGGATTCAGATCCATTAACCTTTGAGGAAGCTATGATGTCTCAAGATGTTGCTTTTTGGAAAGAAGCAATAAACGATAAGATGGATTCTATCATGGGTAACAATACTTGGATACTTGCTGATTTGCCACCTTGATCCAAACCCATTGGTTGTAAATAGATTTTTAAAAGGAAAATGAAAGTTGATGACACAATTGACAAGTTCAAAGCAAGATTAGTTGCTAAGGGTTTTACTCAAAAGGAGAGTATTGATTATTTTGATACAAATGCTCCGGTGGCTAGAATCGCCACCATTCGAGTGTTGATTGCCTTAGTCTCAATCTATAAGTTTGAAATCCATCAAATGGATGTTAAAACTGCTTTCCTAAATGGAGAGTTAGATAAGGAAATCTACATGCAACAACCGGAAGGATTTGTTGTACAGGGTCAAGAGCACAAAGTGTGTAAACTCGTGAAGTCACTATATGGACTGAAACAAGCTCCAAAACAGTGGCATGAGAAATTTGACAAAGTAATAGTGTCAAATGGTTTTAGGATACATGAATCTGATAAGTATGTGTACAGTAAGTTTACTGGAAATAGAGGTGTAATCATATGTCTATATGTAGATGTATAGCGATCCCGGGTTTACCCCTTGTTGTACAGTGATCCGGACATGTGTCCGTAGATGTTAATAATTGAGTATTGTCTTGTTTACATCCTTTCCTACTTTGTATTTGAGTTATAGGATGTATTGGGCAGGTTTGTTACAGGTTGGTTGTGCTTGGGAACCAAGTGTTGCTGCCTAGAAATTTGGCTGGTCGCTCGAGCGAGGGTTTGGTCGCTCGAGCGAGGGTTGGTTTTTGTGTCTGGTGGCTCGAGCCAGAGTGGCTTCGCTCGAGCGAGCGATTGCGTCTGGCTCAGACCTGAAGGTTGCATTTCTTGGCTCGAGCGAGCTTTCTTCGCTCGAGCGATCTGGTTCGTTCTTCGCTCGAGCGAGCGTCGTATTGCAAATCGGAAAATTTGCACTGTTGGCTCGAGCGAGCTTATCTTCGCTCGAGCGAGTTCAATTGTTGTGTCTGGTCGCTCGAGCGACCAAGGCTTCGCTCGAGCGAGCCTGTTTATATCAGCAAGGCAGCACCGAGTTAAACTTCACTTTTTCAAGACTTTTTATTTTCAAAACCCTAAAATTTGAGAGCCCTTCTCTCTAAAATTACTCTCTCTCTAAGATTTGATCTACCTAGGGTGATTTCCTACCCTAAGGCCTTTGTTAAAAAGATAGAGGGTGACTTGGGCTTCGTTTTAATCGGAACAAATTTGGTTTTGGAGCAAGTTGGGTGTTGGGCATCATCTCCTTTTGAGCTCAATCTTTGAGGTAGGGATATCCTACTCCTCTTTATGAGTTTTGTCTTTCAATTTTAGCATTTTGATATGTTGGAAGTTGTTGTGTAATTTTGGGAAACTTTGGGCCATTGTGTAATTTTACAAAAGTTGGGGGTTTTATCTATGATAAACCTAGAAGCATGTTTGGTATAGAAACATGGAATTAATGTTGAAACATTAAGGAAAGTGGAACCTAAGGGTTGTGATGTTAATTATGGAGAATGCCTTAATTACATTGATTGATTAATTTGGATAATTAATTGTATTGATTTGTGATGTATATAATTGTTGTTTATATGCATTGTGTTGTGTTGGAGGAGATAGGGGATGTACTCCACGGTTTAGGGGAAGATAGGGGATGGACCTCTAAACCGGATGTTGTTGGGAGGAGATAGGGGATGAACTCCGTAGATAGAGCTCGTATGCTTATCTAGAAATGTATTGACAGAGCGTATATGCTTGTCTTTGGAAGTATTGATATAACTGTTATGTTTATCTTTGATGAAGTGAAAAGTGTTGGCATGAGTGTTTGTCTCATGTGTGATGTTTGGCCAGGTTCTGAGCCAAGGTTATGAAATGGCAAGGAAAAGGAATGAAAATGGAAACGAAAGGAAATATAGACTTAAGTGTCTTGGAATTGTATTATGTTATGAATGGATGTAAAAGTGTTGACCATCTATCAACTGTTAATCTTTTAGTCATTGTTCATAATTGGTTTAGTATATTTCTACTGGGCTGTGGCTCACCCTATATGGGAACATCATTTTCAGGTACAGGAAGTATGCCACCCCCAAGGACTTAGTTGGGAGGCTAGTGGCGGACAGGCTTTTTGGTTGTCTTTCCTTTTGTTGTATTACATGTAAATTCAAGCCAAGGGCTTTATGTGTAAATGAGTTAGCACTCTACTTTTGTGTAACCAAGTGTTAACTTGGAAAGCTGTAAGCCCTTAGGGCATTTGCTTTTGTTGTTAACATGTGATGCTTTTTGTAATAATACTCTGGAGAAATGGAAAGATGTGGACCTTTTATATATCATAGCATGTCTATTGTTGGGATTAATGTTATTATTTTGAGGGCGTTACAAGATGACATGCTTATTTTTGGTACTGACAATGATGTCATTGAAAGTACTAAAAGTTTCTTGTCGTCTAGCTTTAGTATGAAAGACGTGGGCTTGACTGATGTAATTTTGGGTATTAAGATCAAACGAGAGGACAATAATTTGATTCTAACCTAGTCGCACTATATTGAGAAAATTCTTAAGAAATTTAATCAATATAATTGTACACCTATGTCTACACCTTTTGATTCAAATTTGAAATTGTATCCCAATACTGGAAGAGCTATTGATCAGCTAGAATACTCAAGAGTAATAGGTAGCCTGATGTATGCCATGACTTGCACTAGACCTAATATTGTTTTTGCAGTAAGAAAACTTAGTAGATACACTAGTAATCCCAGTAGTGTGCATTGGCATACTGTTAACCGAGTACTTACGTACTTGAGGAAAACAATAGACTATGGAATAGTCTATAATGGCTATCCAGCAGTGCTGGAAAGATTCACGGATGCTAGTTGGATAACTAACCGTGAAGATCACTCGTCCACGAGTGGTTGGATTTTTATTCTTGGAGGAGGAGCTATCTCCTGGGGTTCTAAGAAGCAAACATGCATAACAGACTCAACCATGGTGTCAGAGTTTGTAGCATTGACTTCTTGTAGCAAAGAGACAGAATGGTTAAGGAATCTCTTGTTAGATATTAAGATATGGCCAAAACCTATGCTACCAATATCTTTGCATTGTGATAGTGAAACAACTCTATTACGGGCCTATAGCCATGTCTATAATGGAAAGTCTGGGCATATAGGACTGAGACATAGCTGTGTTAGGCAGTTAATCACAGAATGTGTGATTACCATTAGTTATGTAAAGTCAAGTGAAAACTTAGTTGACCCCTTAACAAAGGGGATGGGTCTCAAGCCCACTTAACATAATCACTCCTGGTGGAAACTCGACTCAACGCTTGAAGAATCATCAAGTTTTGAGTTCAAATTGTTATAACTCATAACAAAACACACTGCTTTCACACTATTGAACATTCTAATCAACACTCATAACGAAACTCTTTTTAAAATTCAATTAAAAAGATTTATTATTAACAAAAAATAACATTAATCAATTTTTCAATTAAAAATACTACAAAGGAAATAATTTTTTTTCAAAATAAATATTCAAAAAATTTAAATCATAAATATTTAAATAATTTAAATAATCTAAAAAATTTAATAAGTAAAAAATTAAAATAAATATTCAAAAAATTTAAATCGTAAAAATTTAAATAATTTAAATATTCAAAAAATTTAAATAATTTAAAATTTTAATTTAAATTTAAAAACAACTCTACACTTAAATCGTAACCAAACATATAAAAAAAAACTCAATTAAAAAATTATTTTTAAAAGTCATAACCAAACACATAACTCGAAACGCCATACTATTTTCACAACTCTACACTCAAATCGTAACCAAATACATAAAAAAAAAATATATTTAAAAATATTTTTATAAAATAGAGTTTGAATTTATTTTTATAAAATATTTTAAAATTTAAAAAATTAAATCGTAATATTTAAAAATATTCAAAAAATTAAAAAATTAAAAAAATCGTGACATATTTAAATATTAAAATATTTAAAATCTTAACAAAATTAAAATATTTTTAAAATATTTAAAAAATTAAAATATTGATTTGAATTGAGTTTTGAAAAAAGTTTTAAATTATGTGTTTGGTTATGAGTTTTGAAAAGTAATGATTATGTTTTGAATTGAGTTTTAAGAAATGGGTGTAGAATTATGATTTGAGAGCTCAAAACAAACACCACACTCAAATCAATGTGTGGAACTATAATTTGAGAGACTTACCAAACGAAGCCTCAATTTTTGTTTTCTTCTTTTTCTTTTGAACCATCCGATCATATACTCTTAACTCCCAGAAATTGGGAAAAAATAAAGACTCAATTATATATACATATATATATATATATATATCAAATCCTAAATGTTGATAAAAAAAAAAAAAAAAAAAAAACTCAACTCAAATCCACTTGCAATCAATCTCGCTCTGATACCATGTTAAAACTATAAGAAAATTCAGCTCTAATTAGAAACTCTCAATAGATTTATGGATGCTGTCAAACATGGTAGACATTGACAATAATAAAACATAACTCACTCATATGTTGAATATGGGCTTCTTAATTGCTATGCTAAGATTATCTTATTGTGTTTTAGATCATAAATTTAGATAAAGACTAGCGTAAAACCCGTGTTATACACGAGTAAGTAATAAAATGTGATAAACAATACTAAACATGTTAAAAATTAGGGGTACTTACCAATTAGTCCTATTCACTAGACTTATTTACCTACAGGTCCTAACTAATAAATTTAACACTATAAAAATAAGAGAGTGATAAATTTATCACTAAAAATTTATTCATAAAAACAAAGAGATTGATAAATTTATCACTATAAATTTATTCATAAAAAAAAAAGACTGATAAATTTATCTTTATCACTTAATAAATTTATCAAATAGGACTTAATGGGTATTAAGTCTCCAAAGTAGGACCTATTGGGTAATAAGTCTCCAAAATAGGACCTATTGGTAGTTTACCCTAAAAATTAACTAAATACTATGATACTAATTTAGATGGGTATTTAAATAATAGATTTAAGTAATTTTACTATGTTTATATAGATATGCAGGACTAATTAATTTTTTTGAAATACACTCAATGGAATAAACTTAATTGAAAAGGGAGAGTAAAAGTGAAATTCCATAAATATAAGATAAAGATTATAAAAAAAAAATTCAAGTTTAAATTTGAGGATGAACTATAAGAATATAAAAGAGAAAATTAAGTAAATTATAGAAAAATGAGGTAGAGAGAAATTTAGTAAATATCAAATAAAAATTGAAAAAAAGAAATCAAGTTGAAATTTAAAAACTCAAAAATAAAATAAGATAAACTTGAAAAAAAAAAAAAATCTAATATAACTCTAATACTAGAAGCACATAACATGGTACTAGTTTAAAAATTGGATATGAGTGAAATGTTACCTATAATTTTTTCAAATTTGTAAATAAAAAAAAATCTCAAAAATAAGAACTGAGATGTAGTAAGTTAAAAATTAGATAAGAGTTAAATGACAACTATAATTTTTAAAAATTTAAATTTTGTGTAGTTAAAAAATAAGCATTTATGATATCTTATTATAAAAATTTTAACTCTATTTTGGGTCTACTACTAATAATTTTTTAACAATTGTATTCTAAAGCTACTTAATTAAAAAAAAAAAAATTCAAGGGGTCACCTTTTTATTTCTTCAATTTTATTTTTTGTCAATAACCTATAAATTTTAACAGTTTTTGTATTTTGAAGTTGCTAAATAAAAAAAAAAAAAATAGTATCACTTTTATTTTTAAAATCTTAATCAGTTTCATTTTAATTTTGTTTTGTGTCAATAATCTATAAATTTTAGTAATTTTTGTATTCTGAAGCTACTAAATAAAAAATAAAACATCACTTTTCTATTTATAATTTTAGTTAGTTTTATTTTCATTTGTGTTAAGAGTTGATAAAGTGGTCTTCGTAGTGCTATGCATGAGTATAAATAAATAATTAAAAATTAGTTTTAAAATTAAATAATAATATAAAATTTATTAGTAAAAATTACTCATAATCATTTAAATTTTATTCATTTTTATCAGAGTTACACATAAATTACTTGTATATTTATGCCAACGTAACATTCACCTAATCATTAAAAATTGTTTTGGTGTATACCCCAACTTATGAATCATTTGACCTATTTATCTATTAAATTGGTAAATAAATATCTATAAGTATTTTTTATTTTTTAAATAAGAAATATGAACATATTTTATGCATATCTATTAAAAAATTTGAACTTAGGTAAAAAATTATATATTTATGTTAACACTATGAAATAAATTGTCACATATATTCATATATTAAAAAATTATTTAAGATAGAGCCGTCCTAAATTATGTCATACTTTAGCTTCAATCTTAGTAAAAATATTTGATAATAATAAATTTAAACATTATGTATAAACTATATAATAATTTATCGATTCATGACCTGTATCAGCTAATTTGGGGGTTATAATATTGGATTAAATATTCAATGTGCCAATTTTTGGGTCCTGTTTTGATGATCCAAAACGTTCACATTTTATGATTCGTTGAGTACATCATCCTTGCAAAAAATTAAGTCGATCAGATAACAAAAATCATGTGTTTGGATCAATTTTGTATGAACTGTTTATTTTCTCACTGTTTATTTTTTTTATTTATACAAAACTAATACAAACATATGGTTATCGTTATCTGATTAACTTGATTTTTTACAAGGATGATGCAGTCCATGAATTCTAAAATATAAATGGTTCAGATTATCAAAATGGGGCCCAAAAGTGAGCCCACAAGGCCCAACAACACCTCCCCAATCCAATGGAGGATTGGAGAAAAGCCCTGTAACGCCCTCAAAATAATACATAATACCCATCATTCAGACATGCAGTAATATAAGAAAATCAACACCTTTCCATTCACCAGAGTAGTTCTTACAATCGTATTACATGTTAACAACAAAAGCAAATGCCCTACGGGCTTACAGCATTCCAAGTCAACACTTGGTTATACAAAAGAAGAGTACTAACTCTATACAAAATAAGCCATTGGCTTGATATACATGTAATACAAACAAAATAATCAAAAAGAGTCTTCAACTCCCATAACCATCCATGCTATGTCCTTGGAGGTGACATGCTACCTGTACCTAAAAATAATGTCCCATATAGGGTGAGCCAACACCCAGTAGAGATATGCTAAACACAATATGAGCCGTAACTAAGACATTAGCAATTGATAAATGTTTAACTCCCATAAATCAATTCATAAACCATTTCCATTACGTGGCCACTATGTCTATGTTTCATTTCATTTTCCATTTCTTATCCAATTTCCAAATTCATACCCGTGGCTTAGAACCTGGCCACACACTCTAAATGAAATAATAATTCGTATTAAACGTTTCCCATTTTGCAATAGATAAGCATACAAGTTGTATCAACACCTCAATAGATAAGCACATAAGCTACATCATCATCTCAACGGATAAGCATACAAGCTGTATCCACACTTCAACAGATAAGCATATGAGCTATATCAACACTTCCATAGATAAGCATATGAGCTATATCAATACATTAACTGACAAGCATATGAGCTGTATCAGTGGAGTCCATCCCCTATCTCCTCCCAAACAACATACGGTTTAGAGGTCTATTCCATATCTTCCCCTAAACCGTGGAGTACATCCCCTATCTCCTCCCACACACACAACGTATATAGACATAGGTCATATACACTATCAATCAATACATAACGTTAATGTATTCTATCAACCGTCATACTCTATGACACATCCAATTGATTAGTTTTAGTTTGCCTAATCATCAGGCATTGTCTACAACAATCAAAACTACCCTCCACCGGTAGCCCAAAGCAATTCTTTCTAAACAGATAATAAAAGCTCCAACAGATAAAATATCAATGTTTTCAAAAGTGAGCGATTAATAAATCCAACTCTACCATTCTACAATATAATGAGCCAATTTCATTATTTCCAACTCAATTCCAAATAACAACAATTTTTCCAAATTAATTATACCAATTAATTTGTACAACAAATTAGGGTTTTCTACCCCATTTCCCAATATAGACCCAAGAGTCCAAATATCAACAACCAACAACAATATCATTATTTTGAAACCCAAAATACATATTTTAGAATCAAAATAACAAACCCCCTTTTATACATTTTGAAACCCTAGGTCCCAAAATCAAACTATTTAACAAAGTGCCCAAAAAATCTAGGTCAAAACCCATAAGAGTGAGTAGGAATTCCTACCTCAAAAGATGAAACCCAACGAAGGAGATGACGAAAAAGAAGATGCTCTAAATCACAAATTTCTCGGATCAAAAGATAGCCCTCAACGATCAACAACTTTTTTGTAAAGGCCAAAGGTGAGAAAACAACTCCTACTAGATCAATACTTATAGAGAAGGCAAGGTTTTAGAGAGAGAGGGTCTCTAATGGCGGTTTGGAAAAGTAAGAGAGAGAAATGAAGTTGAAAAAGTGATCCAAAAAGTCAGATCTCGGTTTTATATAAGAGTCGCCCCGCTCGAGCGTGGAAACCCCCGCTCAAGCATCACTCACAGACTCCCGCTCGAGCGTCCAAACCACCGCTCGAGCGCCTGATACACTGTAACAACCCTTACTTGATTTAGTCATGCTTGCATACATTTTGTATGATCTCGTCTTGTCATGTGTATAAATCTTGTTATCTTGTTTAGTCGTGCTTTGTTATGTGTTACTTGCCTGATCTTGTACCTTGCTTGGTGTGTAGCCGAGGTTGGTTTAGTCTAGTTCGCCTTTGAACCTTTGCACTTAGAACCGTGTTGGAACCACTTGGTTGACCTTCATCTTTACCTCGGCATGGTTGCCGAGATGTCACTCTTTGGGCCGAAGTGTTTAGAGCCAAGGCCGAGATGTTTTGTACTAGTGATCCTTGTCCTTGGGCAGGTATGGCCTAGACCGAGATGTGGCATACCCAGGCCAAGGTGTGGCACAGCTTAGTCAAGTGTCGTCCTCCCTAGCCGATGTCTTTGTTACCCCGTTGCCGAAGTTTGACTCTAGCCGATGTCCTTGCTTGCCGATGTGTCTTTCCATCTAGCTTGTTGAGTACGCTTTGTCAGAGACTTGTCTTATCAATTAGTCACTTTTGAGCTGAACCAACCCGGTAGTGCCACGTGTCCGAGCTGTGTGTTAAGACAGCCGGCAGACTTAGAAACAAATCATTTTGTCTCAAATCTTTGTTTTTAGAGAGAGAAGCTCTAGAAGTAGAAGGAGAGAGTTTTGGAGAGAGAAGTGGAGTTCCGAGCTTGATCTTTGAGGATCAAACCGTTAGATTCGGGCTTTGAGGTTAGATTCTTGCTCTACTTTGGTTATTTTTATTGATTACCGAACTGCATTGCACGATGGCATTTGTTTTGCATGCCATGCATTGATGTGAAGTTGGTTTTGAAAGAGTAAGATGATGTTCATGAGTTCTTGAAGAAAACCTGGTTTTGATCCGAAAGTGCACGGCCAGCATCATGTTTTGTGTTTGTTCTTGCATGGCCTTCTTGTGTGGGCACCCAGGTCCATGTTTTGGACTCTTGGCATGAAATCTCAGTTTTTGAATAAACGAGTTATGATTTTAGCATGCATGTTCTTGATGACCTTGTTCTTTGCATTCTTCAAGGGGAACCCAGGATTTCTCCGATTTCATCTTTGTATGTGGCCCTCAGGACCACACCTCGGCAAGGAGGTGTGGGACCTCGGCAAGACCTGGATGGCACCCAGTGTGTTTCCATGAGATGAAAAACTGTGTTTCGACACTCAGCATGTTTTGCTTTGTTATTGACTTAGATTCGGTGGGAGTGCCGAGATCATTACATGTATGTACAGCTTGTTTTGAAAATGTGATTTGCTATGTGATTGTCAGGACTTTGATCTTTGCTCTGAGCCTACACCTGAGAAGCCAGGTGAGTGGTGCTTTTAATAAAGCTATGTTATATTGTTTTGATAAATCTTGTCTTGCTTTGTTTTGATAAAAGTATTTGTTAAGCATGAATGATTAGCCTACTTCGATGTACCAAGTGTAAGCCTTGCTTTGATGTTATCTTTGAAAAGTCCCTTGTACTGGAGGACTATAAACTTTTGCAGTACTAAGTATAAAAGTCCTTTGGCTAGAGGACTCTAAACTTTCGCAGCACTAAGTATAAAAGGATACGGTCCTTTCTTGAAAAGCTTTCGTGTCAAAAGGGGCTACGGGCCTAAGTGACACAAGTCCCTTGGCTGGAGGACTCTAAACTTTCGCAGCACCACCTTGTCAAAAGGGGCTACGGGCCTAAGTGACACCAATTTCTTGTGTTAAGAAGGATACGGTCCTTTCTTGAAAAGTTATCGTGTTAAAAAGGGCTACGGGCCAAAGTAACACAAGTACCTTGTGCTGGAGGACTCTAAACTTTCGCAGTACCCTTGACTAATC
Organism: Camellia granthamiana; assembly: GCA_036172215.1. NCBI lineage: Eukaryota > Viridiplantae > Streptophyta > Magnoliopsida > Ericales > Theaceae > Camellia > Camellia granthamiana. The sequence goes on from CM069907.1 coordinate 106,547,149, forward strand.
GATTACGGATCGTACAGTCCCTTGTTTTGCCGATGTCAGTAAGCATCCCTTGAGACTTGTAAGACTTGATAGATGAATACGGTTCATCTCCTGATTTGATAAGCCGATTTGTGAGTTGCCGATGTCAGTAAGCATCCCTTGAAACTAGCAAGATTTGATGGATGAATACGGTTCATCCCTTGATTTGGTAAAGTTTGATATGTCGTGCTTTGTAAGGACCTCGGCTAACATTCGTATGGTTTGAGATGTTTTGTTTTGCTTTGAAAGACTTCGGCTTATTCATGCCAAAACCTTTATTACTAGTACCATTCACTGAGTTTCAAACTCACCCTCTCTATATCTATGTAGGTGATGAGCAGGACGGCGGTGACGCCTAGATGCATTTTGCAAAGCTTGTTTTGGATTCTTGACATGTTGGCCTGACTTGTTTTACGTCGGCAAATTTGTACTCACGTCGGCTGTTTTGTATTCATGTCGGCTTTTGCGTTTACGTCGGCAGCTCTTGAAAATCATGCTTCTTGGCTTGTATTGCCTGTATTCTTTTTGTATATTGCCAGTAAATTGTATCTTGTTATTTATGGACTTTGGATGTGAACCATATTGTACATGTTATTTCCTTGGATCTAAGCACAGCTCTTATGGACCACTTGTACTTTAATTTATTTACTTCCGCATTTGTGAGCCCCATACATTATACTCTAATTGTGTTGGTTTTTGATCGGTTGGCCTCCGGTAATTCACGGGTTACTGGCCATCACGGCACCATCCTACTAGGGGCGGGTTGGGGTCGTGACATACACGCTCCCAAAACTTTTGCAAAACCAGGTCCCCCGCTCGAGCGTCACACACAAACTCACGCTCGAGCGTCAAAACGCCCACTCGAGCGTCGAACACTGCAAAGGAAATACTGGGAGATGGAAAAATACGCTCGAGCGTCGAAACTCCCGCTCGAGCATGAAAGCCAAAATCTGGGCAACTACTTTTGGTTTCCAAACTTAACCAACCTGTTTCAAACCTGCCCAACACAACCCAAGACTCAAATACAAAGAGTAAAGGATATAAACAAGATATATACAACAACCAACTCCACGGAACCTAAGTCCGGCTACAACAATTAAAGAAAGGGAAACCGGGATCGCTATAAGCCCAAACCATGTTAAAGAATCAATAATATTTAAATTTTAAGTTAAAGAATTAATTCCATATGTGTATAAATGATGTATCAAAATCATGCATTAATGAAATCTTAAGGAAGCAATTTTGAAAATAAATTTGGTATGGTAAACATAAATTAAGGAAGTAATTTGAAATGGTAATTACGGTGGCATAATATAAGGGTTTTATAAAACTCTATGAATTTAATTATGAATTAATTAAAATGCAACACATAATGACACTTAGTGTTTTCATTATTAAAGAAATTTAAAAAAAAAAAATGAGTCGAGAGTTTGAACCTTAAAGAAAACCCGATTAACATTTACTATGTATGAAAATAATGAGATTTGATATATACGTTAAGTAGTAGTGGCCATGGTGAGGGGGGGAAAAAAAACACATGTTATGAAATTTTAATTATATAAATTATTTTATGTTTTATGGTGAAGAATTTGAAATAGTTTAATAGAAAATATTTTACGATGAAATATTTTGGAGTGTGTGATTTATCAATTTTTTTTTTAATTAAAAAACTCCTTTTTGAGTGTGTGATTTATTAATTATTATTTTTTAATTGTAAAACTCCTTCCTTGTTTGATAGTAAGGAATGAATGATTTTAGGAATAAAAAATACATTCTTTGTTTAAAAAGGAAGTGTTAGTATGTGATTTATTAATTATTTTTTTAAATTGAAAAATCAAGAAATTTAGATTAAGCACATAGAGCTCTGTTAGTTTTTCTCACTAAAAATCCCCCTTTACTTATATAATATAGAGAAAACTAGTGAAAAATCCAATTTAGAGAGTGTCTAAGGCATTAGGTTCAGTTTATTTTTTTAATTGGTGAGAGGTCTACCATTTGTGAAATAGTTTGGTGAGAGGTGCCTTTACTTGTTTTGAAGGATATTTTGTTTCTAATTTTATCCTTTAATTTATCTGTAGACTTTTTTTGACTATTTGTTTAGATTTTTCATCTATCTGTTCAAATTATTTTCTATCTGTTTAATTTTTTTTGTCTATTTGTTCAATTTTTTCTGTGTAAATTTTCTATCTATCCAAATTTTATCTGTGTAAATTTTTTATCTGTCCAAATTTTCTTCTAAGCCTCACATCTGACTTTGAACCTCACATCTTCATCCTTGTTACCCTGCAACATCAAAACATCACATACACAATTACTTTATATTGTATTATATTATATATATAACACCATTCAAAACCATTATAGATCATATTTTATAAAAAAATTATTTACAGGTTATTTTTTTCTAATTAAAAATTAGATAATAGAAGAGCCATTTTTAATCTTAGTAATTCCAACCAATCAAATTTAATACTTATAGGAGGACGTGATGTGGTGACTGTTTGACCGTTGGGAAAATCTAATAAGACCATTTAGTGAGTCTAGTGTAGGAGAGAGATCTCATCAGAACTAACCTTTGTTCGCACCTTAACCCCCCATGATCCAAACCAAACACAGATCTCTCTCTCTCTCTCTCTCTCTCTCTCTCTCTCTCTCTCAATCATATAGAGGGATATTTTAGTATTTTATCTAAACTTATATTTTTAGACAAGGTCCACATAAAATTAAAATTTGAATTTATGAATAGAGTACCCCATAATATATAGATTTGTGACAGAAAATAAAAGGATGAGAAAATGTATTTTCTTACATTTTCATGTTATTTTTTTTTCTTCATAACTTTTATCCAAATCTAACATTCAAACACAATTATCACACCAGGACGCAAGCACAAGATTGATCATCCAAGAACAAGGCCACTCAAAGATTTCAGAACTGTTTTAAAAACATTACAAAAGAAAGTAAGAAATTAAAACCTGATTTTAGGCATGAGTACTTTGAATGTTTTATTTATTTTTTATTTGTACACATTAGTTATGGCGGTATTATTATTTTCATTTTTTGCCTAGTAGCAAAATGTCATGGAGTTCGTTATAAGTATGGCATTGTATAGAACATTAATATTTTGAAATAAGTTCATTAAAATTTGGTGTTGAGGGTTTTATTGTGATTACGGAAATACAAAATTATGAATAATTCAATAAATAAAATAAAATTGGTTTTTTTTTCTTCCTTTTATCGGCAAATAGGGAAGATTATGTAAGAAAGGAAATGTTACAATGTGCATTTGCATATCGTAATAAAAATTAACAAGTAACATGCTACACAGTTCTCAAGGCAACAAGCCCGTTGGATCCAATATCGAACCAAGAGTCATCCTCGGGATGGCAACTCGGGCCTTTTTTCTAAGATGATCTGATTGAAGGTCACCTAGCCCAACCCAGGTCTTTTCCATACAATCGTTGAGCACTAGAGTCATCATGGCCTACCCCAGATCTTTAACCTAGTGGCCAGAGTCACCACACACAGTGGAATAATTTTCCTGGACTAAAATACACAAATGGTCCCGATAATCAATACAACTCAGCTTTGCAAAACATGGTAGTTTACCGTTATAAACATGAGACCATAACAAATAGTTCACAGTATGCCAAGTTTACACATGTTTCAAAAATAATTTAATTCCATCGATAATATATTAATTTATCAAAACAACGTAGTCCTGAAACAACAATTTAATTTTCCAACAGTTCAGGGTAGGGGAACATTTATAAAAATATGTAGCATGCAACTACTCACCTGAAAATGAAATAATTTAATCCTTGAATAGAATATGAAAGTCCAACTAGTGCCCTGAATCAAGTATGAATACTACACGTCACAACTAATTTAAAAATACTACAGAATAAAAACTAAGTGACCCCAAACTAAAGCGCACTAACACTGCTCAACCCAACTCACCGTTTCTCTTAAATATTAACTAAGCTCATGTTCTTTAAGGTCTAAAATCACCCAAGACATGGGTTCAAATTGAAACTTAATTAAAAGTAACTTTAAGATAAAACAGAGTTTTAAACAAATTTTCCCAATCTATTCGCTAACTTTTAAAATTAAAAACCCACTGCACGCTGTTCGAAAAATTTCAAAGCCCTCCAAATATCAACTAATATATCCTAAGTTTCAAACTCAATCGGTTTGACTTGATTTGCTTAACAAAATAATTATTTACAATTAATTATGCCCAAACAGATTGTTTTCTGCAGCACTTTAAAGAAATTAATGGTTCTCTTAGTATACAAGAGCAATCAATGCAAGGCCAAAAACGTAAGAAACTAGACTCGTAACTGGTTCTAATGACGCTGATTTGATAATTTTTGAATTTATACCCAAAGAGAATGACACTTCCAAAGTTACTGTTTTAAACCAGTTTCTAGAAAGATTTGAATGCACCAGTTAATATAGATTTTGACTCCCAAAAATTATGAGAAAATTCAGATATGCAATTCAATATGTAATTAATCTGTTGTAAAAATTTCAGTTCAAAATTCATTCGTTTGATATTGTGTATTGATTTTTAAAGTTTGTGATTTTGTGCAGAATTCTTATCCAACGACTTTAGCTCCTTAATTTGCCTTAAAATTTTGCCTGATAATAATATATTCAAAACACTATCCCAATAAGCCAAATTGTTCCTTTTTCTTCCAACAACTCACAACACCTGCACGCACCATAACTATGTAAACAACATACCATAATAGAACAAGAATAGATTATTGTTACCTTAGAGTTGTTAGAGCCACAAAGGTGCTTTCTCTCCCTCTCTCTTTTCTATCTCTTGCTCTATCTTCCTCTCTCACGTTGTTATTGTTGCTGCTACTATAGAATTTTTAGGAACCCTAGGGTTATTATATATATCTAAACAAAACTCTAAATAAATATCCTTTATTTTATATTATTTTTTCCTCACCATTAATTTAAATAAAATATAACTACTATTATATCAAAATATACCTACTAACTTGCCCCTTATTTTTTTTTTAATAATAAATCTTACCTCCAAATTAAAGACTTTCACCATAAATTTATTTTAGGTTTAAATTTAATTTAAAGACCCTTCAAATATTTAATTTGCACTTTAGGATTCACCATCAAAATATTTGAGATTGTAAAATTATTATTATTTAATTATTTACTTTATTTTTATATTCAGGTTCTCATGGTACATCTTTGTGTCTCCTGGATGTACAGCAATGCATAAATGGTGAAATTCTCAGAGTACCTCCTCTCTACAAGATTCTGGTACGAAAAGGCGGTCTAGATATCTCACACTTGAGTAAGAATATACGTTCATGCCCTTCTGTACCTTTCCACTAGATATCTTCTCTCGGATAGCCTCTACTTCGTGATTACCCCACTGTGCTTCTATAACTCGGCTCACTAGTGTAGGTTGTGCAAAATGGCCGACTCAACGGACTCGCCAAGATGCAAGTCAAACTTGCCAATAGCACCCAACATCTCACATTTGTCGGCCACTACATTGGTCTTCCTGGGATGATAGTGTAACTCGAAATCATAATCCTCTATAAACTCCATCCACCTCATATGTCTCAAATTGAAATCCTTCTGTGAAAATAGATATTTCAAACTCTTGTAATCGGAGAACACTTCAAATCTCTCACCATATAAGTAATGCCTCTAGTTTTTTAAGGCAAAAATCATCGCCGCTAGGTCTAGGTCGTAAGTAGGACAATTTCTCTCATGTGTTTTCAATTGCTGTGAACCATACGTTACCACTTTGCCCTCTTGCATTAATACACAATAAACTGAATAAGCTAAACCCCTCTCCGGAATAATCAATACTAGAGCAATGGTGAGTCTAACCTTAAGCTCTTGAAACGACTTTTCACAAGTCTCACTCCATGCAAATTTAATTCTCTTCCTCGTCAGTCTAGTCAATGGTGAGCCAATCTAGAGAAGTCCTTCACAAAACGTCGGTAATATCTTGTTATGCCCAAGAAACTCTAGATCTCAAAGGCATTCTTAAGTTATTCCCAATCTTGCACTATCTCTATCTTAGAAGAATCTACAGTCACCCCTTCTCCGGATATCACATGGCCTAAGAACTTAACTTCTTTTAACCAGAACTCGCACTTCCCAAACTTAGTATATAAACATAGTGTTCTAAAAAACTCAAGTACAACCTGCAAGTGTTCCTTGTGTTCCTCCTCAAAGGGTGAGTAGATTAAGATGTCATCAACAAAAACAACCATGAAATGGTCTAGGAACCCACGAAAGATTTGATCCATCAAATCCATAAACAAAGCCATTGGTTAGCTCAAAAGGTATTACTAAGAACTCACAATGGCCATACCACATACGGAATGCTGTTTTCTAAATATCCTTCTCCTTCAACCTCAACTGGTGATAACCTGATCTCAAGTCAATCTTAGAAAAACAATGAGACCTTTCTACTGGTCAAACAAATCATCTATACGTGGTAATAGGTACTTGTTCTTACCAGTTACCCGGTTCAACTTTTGGTAATCGATGCACAGTCGCAATGTGCCATCCTTCTTCTTAGCAAAGAGAGCTGCTGCTTTCTAAGGTGATGTACTAGGGCGAATAAAGCCCTTATCTAGTAGTTATTGGAGTTGAATCTTCAACTCTTATAACTCGGTGGGTGCAAATCTATATGGTGCGATGGAAATCAGTGCCGTGCCGGGCATTAAGTCAATGGAGAACTCAATCTCTTTGTGGGGTGGCAAACTAGTAAGATCTTTTGGAAAGATGTCCAGTTATTCACAAACTACCCTCAACTATTTAACTCCGACCACATCACTCTCATTACCCAAGAAAGTTGCAATAAGGAAATTAAGCTCGCCCCGACCACGTGAGTCAGACATCGACGACAAAACTCTCTTAGCTCGGTCTCCCAGAAAATAAAAACAATGACTACTCGAGGTGCACACCGTAACTCTCTGACGGTAACAATTTATAATAGCACGGTACAAAGACAACCAATCCGTACCTAAGATGACATCGAAACCTGACATGTCTAACAATACAAAAGCAAAAAGAAGTCGGCGACTGACGACCTCTATCTCACAACCACGACATCCCCGGTCTAAGACAACCTTACCCCCAACTAGTGACTCTACCCTGTGCGGAGAAGCTAACTAAGCCACTTCTAACCCCAAAACTGATGCCAATGTAGACGAAATGAAGGAATTAGATGTGCTAGTATCAATCAACACATTGGCAATAGAGTTTAACAATAAAACGTTATCTCTCACAACGGAAGGCGCTAACAACTGATCTGGCGTGGTAACATCATACACGCGCCCTGTGGGTCTCTGCTCTACCTGCTCACCCCTCGGAGCATAGGTCTGATGCACTAATTAAGCCGAAGAGGCTCCCTAATTGGCCCTCGAGGCCTGTGCTAAATGGGTAGGTTGATGGCTTTGTGTCTGTCTCGAACAAGACGCACCAAATGTGCCATCCCTTGAGGGAAAAACCTCCTCAAGTGCCCGACTTCCCACATTGATAACAGGTAGGCAGCTGCCCTCTTCCCTAACTCTAGCTTTGAGAACGAGCCAAAGATGGTGTAGACTGTTGCCCCCTCCTATCTGCGAGCAAACTAAAGATTTGTGGCCTAACTGACCACACTTGAAACAAGTGATCGTACCCTAACTACATCTCCTTGAACTAGAACTCAATACAGGAAAAGTGGATCTGAATTGTGTTGCCTAAGATTGCTAAGGAGTGGAACCCTCTACCGTTTGTTGTGCCATAGCTCCCCCTGACCTTCCTGACTCCTTTGCTTGGAGCCCCTCATCCGTTCATCCTCAGATTGGATCACGGTCTCTAGGTGAGCCGCCTTCGCATCCACAAGGCGACTGTAATCCCTAATCATAGACCTGACCACCTTGAAAAGGAGCCCGGTCCTCAAGCTCTTCTCGAACTCGATGCAATGGCGTTCCTTTGTCATCACAAGTTTCGGTGCAAATCTAGAAAGGTTAGTAAAAACAACCTCAAACTTAGTTATAGGTGTGTTCAACTGCTTGAGCTTCAAGAATTGATCTCTCAGCTTCTCCTTAACAGTGGAAGGTAAAAACTTGTCTTGGAAGGCATTGACATAGGTTTCCCCAGTCACCCCAATACGCTTTCAGGCATACTTCCACTACTGACCCGTATCTCCCTTCAATTGGAAAGATGCCAAGGTCACTCTCAACCTGTCTTCCTTGATAACGTCTTTATTATCTGCTTAAGCAACTCATCCACCTTCAGTGGCTCTTTCGGATCCCCTAAAAACTCATTCGGATTCGACCGAAATAACTTCATCTTTAGAAAAGACGCCCCCGTCTCAATAACATAGGCCTGGACTTGGCTTTTAGCCTTGAGAATGTCCATAGATTCTCATAAAGCTCCAAACATTTCATGGGCCAAAACACCCATGGCTTGTTGACCTGCTGGCTCGGCAATAAAAGTAGCTGACGTTTGTGAATAAAAGTAGCTAACATTTGTGAATAATTTTTCTTGATGTTTCTTGTTGTTTCCTTATCTTTTGGGCAAATTACATGGACCTCTCCTGAGGGATCTGACAATTACAAGGACCTCCCCTGTAGATACCTCAGGGGATCAATGTAAAAAAAAAAAGTAGGCAGAGAACCTTTTTAAGAACATGATATCATAAAAATAGAGTACATTTATTCTAAAATTAAAATGGAGTGGAACTTAAAATGAATTTCCTAATGATGATGTATTTGAAAAGCAGTTATTTCAAGTGAGGTTACAATTTATGTAATTGAATGCTCCATCCAACAGTGGCTAAAGGATACATTGCCATGCCAGAATATTTTCAAAAGGTGGTGAACACTTGTTCAAGTAGTTTTTCATTTATCAAATTTATTTCCATTTTAATGGTTTACTTTTATAGTAATTTTATTTGTTGCCTTATTGATGAAGGTATATGTTTATCTTTTGGGAAAATTACACGGACCTTCTGTAAACAACTGCCTTGGAAGGACAGACACAGGTCATGGGACACAATAATTTCAAAAAATTTAGGACATGGTGACAGTGGGGGGATATGTAAAAAAAATATTTTATTTGCTATGTATGTAAATATTACATTCATAAACAACTAAAATTAATAAAAACTAACACTAATTTAACATAAAAAAAAACTAAATTTTAATTAGCCAGAGACTAAGGCTTTGTTTGGCATGTGCTAAACAATTATTTTATTTGGGTCATATCACCTCTTATTTGGGTTATATCATCTCTCTACTATATCACTTTAACCCCAACCCACATTTTACATTTTTTCGTAAAAAGTCAAAAAGTATACTAATCTAACACTTTCCAAACAACCCCTAAATCTGTGTTGCATTAGGCTCCAAGGATTGTTAGAAGGTTGTTTCTCCACTTCACAAATGTGTTTTAGATGTGTGTTACATTGCTGATGATTTCATATGATTTTTATATTTTTTTTAAAAAACCAATCCTTTTGTTTCCAAATATTATAATATGGCCCTAGAAATTAGCTTTGAAAAATTAAAATAAGACTTGTCGTGTCCTAAATCATGTCCTACCATGTCTAATGTGTCTCTCGCCATGTTTACATGCACCCTTGTTGACTACAAAACCTATTTTGAAATGTCATTGCTTCATAGATAACTGATCCCATTAGCATAGGACAATGGCACTGGCTCCCCTAACATTTGAGTAGACATATCATTGAGTGCCTCGCTGTTAGGTGTTGAGAAAGAGAGATGGATGGAATATTATGGTGTTGATAATTTTTGGATGAAATTTTCTATTTTTACCCTTCAAGAAATAGGTCAACTCTTTAACCTTTTACCAGTTTACCTTTAGTCACTCTTACTCTTCTTTCCCATTCATTCTCCCTCTTTGCGTTCCCCGTTCCCCGTTCCCCTCTTAGACTTCCCCACCACTCACCATGCCACAGCTGCCTCCCACCCCACCCCACCCCACTACCCCCAATGATCTCTCCCCTCATGCCACTACCACCCGAAACACCATGCCTATTCTTCCCTCAATTCCATCGTGCTGCCACCAACCTCTCACTTCAACCTACTTGCCACCCAACCTTCTCGCCCAGGCACAAACAAGAGATATAGCTTGGCTCTAGGTTTATGCCGATGATGATCACCAGTGGCCTCCACGTCAAACCTCATTGCCTTCCATGGCCCTCCAATACCGCATCCAATGCAATCCTAGCTGTGACCCCAACCCTAGCGCCATGATCCAACACCTTCCAACTCCAAAGCCCTCTTTTCCTTTATCAACTGAACAGGTTTGATTTATGTTTTTTTCCTTGATTGCTTGACTTACAGAATTTTTTTTTTTTTTGCTTAATTTAGGGCGGACAGAGAGGGTGTTTGATGAATCAAGGGTAGATAGGATTTTTTTTTTTTTTTGCTTGATTATGTTGTGTATTGTTTTGATTTTGTTGTTCTTTGTGTGTGGTGGCAGTGGTCTGTGTTGGATTGTTATAGCGGGGAATTGGAGGATGAGGTAGGGTGGAGGAGAGGGTAGAGGAGTGTGGTGGAGGAAGGTGAGAAAGATAGAGAGAGGTAGGGTGTAAAAATGGCTTGCTAGCCCGAGGCCCGACCAGACCTGCCTATATCCTATATCCCCCCGGGCTAGGGCATGGGCCATTGGTTTTTTGGGCGGCCTAGCCTAAGCCCCATTGGCCTAATCCAAGGCCTAACCCACCCCGCTCGACGCCAAACTTAATTTTTAAGCTATTTTTGTTTTTTTTTTATTATAAAAAAACTAAGAAAAGCCAAGCCCGCCCTAGGCCCAATGACCCACTAGGCTAGATTTTGCACAAGTGGCTTGGCCTGATTTTTGGCGAGAGCTTGACAGGCTTGACGGCGGGCCGACTCGGGCCGAGCCAAAATTACACCCCTAGAGAGAGGTCATTTTTATCACTTCACATTTTCTATTAACGGAGTTAACTTTTGATGCGCATTAGGGGATGCCGGTCTCATTTCTCCATATACTATTGGGCCTTTTGTTATTTGGGCAATAGTTAGGGAAGGTCCTTGTAATTTGCCCTTCTTTTTTTAATGGTATTTCATTCGTTGTTTTATATATATGGCCAAATCTTGATTGAATTTTTCGGGATGTGGTTGCATCATATATACACATATCCATAAGGTTGCCTGTGTGTTCGTTGCACATGATGTTGGGATCATTTGTGAGAGTAAGCTATTAAGCTTAGTTGTCATGACTCTTAATTAATTGATGCAAATTGCTGAGAAACAACATTTGCAAACGGAGTCGCTATTGGTCTCTACTTAGCAACCATTTTGGTCCAAAATGTTGATAAAAAAATGTCTAGTTTGTAATTGTTTCAATTTGTCCCATGGTCTTTCATTGCAGCAACTGGCCCACGTTTCCGCAGATATTCATCAAGGGGGAGTTTGTTAGAGGATCAGACATCATTCTCAACGTGCACCAGGTATTCTCATACCAAAATTGTTATTCTTTAGCCTGGTATACATTGCTTTAATGGTTTGGTCTGTCATGTAGATTGGCGAGTTGAAGGAAATGCTTAAAGATATTGCAGCCAACCAGGAGAATTAAGAGTAAGTTTATCATTACTGAACATGTAGAGTCAACAAGGAATATAGTTATTTTTTATGATGAAGAATTATGGGATATAAGCATGTTCAGCTTTGAATGTTTGTTGTCTTGATCCAATAATGTTTAGTTGAAGTATGGATCCCATTCCTTTGATGTTTAATGTTCTTGGCCACCAAAATTTTGAATGTGAGTCTGTGTAGAAAACTTTGTGAATAATTGGACCATTGAGGATAAAATAAATTAGCCCTCTCTCTAAGCTTTTAGATGAGTTGATGGCCAAAAATTCAACATGGTTTCAGAGTTCATATTGCAATCTTCTAGTGAGACAATAGCAAGAATCATATCAACTTGTCTATTCAAGCATACAAAGACATCATGCACATATTTTGAGGCTCCTCAGTTCTTGTTCTTTTTATTTTATTTCCCTCCAAATTATTTCCTTTTGTTGTCTTTGTTTTTGTGCTTTACTCTTGCAAGCTGGTAGGTGCCTCCTGAATACATTTTGTAGTAAGCTTGTATGGTATGGGTATTGGTAAGACAGTCCTCTTTCTGTAGGTGTTATGGCAACTAGCCTGGTTGCTCAAGTTGTGGTGGTTCCTCTTCCTTCAATGTTTGAGAGGTCTAGAAACTTCATTTTAAGTACATTTTGATTTAATAGATGAAGGGTTTGTCATCAAATTGTGACCTAGGTTCATATATGAGGGTCAAGTTTGACAATGTTGCAGCACAAAATTGATGTATGTGTCTTGAGCAGATAAAATATTGTGGTTTACTCTTGCTCTTCCGTAACACGTTAAACATGATTCATTGTTTGGATTTGAGGAACATGATTCATCTAGGTGAACCTAATTTTGTGATGAGTGAGGGTTTTGGAATTCGACTTTTTGTTTGCTAATTTAATTTTTTTTTAAACAACTTGGATTTGGAATTCGTCTGTGGTTGGTATGATTCTCTTAAAAAATTGTCATAGTCTATGGACAACAATCGCGAGGGAAACAAGTGTGCAGGCATATTATCAATAGAAGGTTTAACCAAATTGGTCTTTCACTGTTTTTCCTACTATCCCGGGTTGTATCTCATTCTAATTATTTGAAGATGTTAAGTGTGTTGAGTATCGCCAACATGTAACTTCTTAGTTTTTAATAATGCAATCTTTTTTATTTGTCAAAAAAAAAAAAAAAACCTATGGTTAGAAGGCAACCTACTTGGGCTTTGGTTTCAGCAACAAAATTAGCATTCAACTTATATGTTTTCAAACGTGCCAAACTCCTCACTTTCAAGCTCGTGTACATTTGCTGCATAGCCATATTGCAGGCTTGCAGCAAAACTATTCATTGTTACCCGCGAAGAAGTAAGGCTTCATATGCTCCTAGCACCCCAAAAAGTGAAGGACGACTGCCCTAAAAAAATATAAAATAGGAAAGAGTTCGTTTCTTCCTAAAAAATATGATGTTTTTTTTTTTTTGCCGCATCATGCAAGAATGATTATACACTTCTAAACACCTCCTGGCATGAACCAGGGATGGTGCCAAAGAAAAACAAATATTAGACTTCCCTTTAAAAAGTGTCGACGTAGGGAGTTCTAGGGAAGATGGTGAAGTATTTGTTCTGGGCCCCCTTCTTAGTTAATGGACTGATAGTTGAAGGAATGGGATCATGATTTTGACCTCTAGGTTTGTAAGCGAAGGAAGGAATGACTGTAGGTTAAGATTTCAATGGAGTTGAACCTGCAACCAAACTAGAGAAGGAACCGAAGAAAGCTAGTAGTTCAGTTTCAATACTCAAGTTCCAGCGCTTATAGAAAGAGGTAGGTTTTTCAATTTAGCCGCATTTTTTAAAGCTTAGGGAGGGTAGCTTTGCTTAGAGAAGAAATCCACTTTGTTTTTGGGAAAAGACAGATGTCAATTTCTTGGGAAGTTATACTTCTAGGGCAATTGGTTTAGAGAATATTCCCTTTCTTGCTTGGGTGCTTTAGCTCTTGGGAAAAAAGAATCCATCCGTCAAGCTCTTTCAAGCTTTGAAGTCTAATACTCCCATTGTAGGCACTTAGCAGCAAAGTTGGTTCTTTTTGTATTGGCGGTACAAGAGAGCTATGGTTGCATATTTAGTTCAAAGGACCTTTCAAAGAGGGGCACGCGCTTTCATGAATTTAGTCTAGAGCATCTCGCTCTCCGGTACTTGTGAGGACTTTCAAGTAGGCGATGACAAGTCATCACTATCTTTAACTTGTTTATCAAAAGTAAGCCCCTATTACACGCATGCAAGTCAGACTATGTTTTGGATCAATTTGGTTCATCTAGCTATGGCCTAATCTAATCAGACAAAAACTAAGGGTTTGTTTCTGGTTCAAAATTGATGCACGGTCACCTCTCTAATTAAGTAAGTGTCTTGAGTTAACAGAAATGACTCCTAAGGAAGAGGGTCCCCTCTGGACAATGTGTTCTTGAGTTAGAAGTAGTAGATGCAGACAACAAGACACGTCTTCGTTTGATAACTAGGAGAAATAAAAGACACCCAACATCAAGGCATAGATTTGATTCTAGGTTGGACCAAAAAAATGGGCAAGGATATCTATTAAAATAAAGGAATTTGTGGTAGATTGATTGATTTCTTGTCTTGCTCTCGCCACCCTTTGGCCATCAATGTTGCCATTTTATATGACAAAGCAATATGGTACATGGAATGGCCCGTATCTCACTTTATCTTATTGGTGCTATTTTTTTCTAGTAATGTTATTCAAACTCATCTTGTGAGAGGTTAAAGGAGAAAAACGGAACTGTGAATATTGGTATTTTTTAATTTGTTTTTTGGGATTTTAAACAAAGTTCTTATATAATGTACTTATACAACATTAAGGCCCTATTTGGGAACAACTTTTTTGGCTAAAATAGCCAATAAAGAAAAAAAAAAGAAGTTAAAATAGCCAATAAGAAATATTGCATCCTACACATCAATCAATCAATCACTTTTTCTCTTACAACCATCTATTCAATTACAAAAAAATCTGTAAATCATCCCAGACTCAAAAAAAAATTTATCTAAAAAAACAGTCAAGTTTCCAAACGAGGCCTAAGTTTCACCTCAAGTTTTCAACATGTGACGTCCCAAGTGTAACCAAATGACCAAAATACTCATTGGTATATCGTGCTAATGCAAATCAGACGTGTATTACCTTGTTTTGGTCCCTACATTCCAAGTTGACAAAAGGCAGTCCCTCACCAACTAAAATCCTTAGAGCCTGTTTCGTGCAACTTATTGTAAGTTAAAAATTGATAATTAGAAAGCAGAAAGCCAAAAGCACCCTTCTCCCAACTTCCAGATAATTTACTTTTTTTCAGCTTATTTAAGTTATTTCTACCTTATAAGCTATAAGCATAAGTTGCATAAAAAACTATAAGTAGCTTAGATAACGTGCACCAAACAACCCTCAGTCACTAACAACTTTGCTAGCTATCTACGGTAATTGGAATCTTGCAAGGTTTGCGAGATTGATATTGTTATGATGAACTAGCACCTCGAATAACTTTGCCATCTTGTCCTAAAACGAATTAAGGTAGTTGATGATGCTTATAGTCTACTGTACAACTAGCACATTATGTTGTCATGATGTGCATATCACGAGAGCTGTGTTTTCAGGTAAACTAGCATATTTAATACCTTTGCCATCATGTCCTAAACAACTTGAGGTAGTCAATGCATATCATCTATTACCATCCAGTTGTTTTCATCACTAACACCATACAAGAGCCTACATGAGCACCACCAAGAAAAGCCCATACACATGCTGCCACAGACAGGCCCGACCCTGAGATTTCTGGGGCCCAAAGCCGATAATCAACTAATAAATTTCTGGGCCCTTCATATTTTTTTTTTCATTGAATGAAAAAAAAAAAAAAAAATATTGAATGAAAAAAAAAAATTGAAGGTAAAGGACAAAAGATTTGTGTCAAAATCACAAAAAATACTTAGCATTACATTACATTATAACTAATAAGTATCGCTTGATTCTTACTCTTTTTGCATTTTTAGAAGCAAATAAATTAATTATACTTGCATAATCTAGTTTTTTTTTTTTTGCAAAATCATTTTCAATGGATAACAATGCTAATTATTTTAAATGGGCCTTTCAATTTTTTTAATGAGTCAATTTATTTTAAATTAGTATGGGTCTTCCTTAATTTTTTTTGGACTTAAAATATACCTAATTTATTACACTAAACTATAATAGGAGGGGGACCATTTTTTGGGTCTATTGTCAAAGGATAACAATGCTAATTTTTTTGAATGGGCCTTTCAATTTTTAAATGGGCCAATTTATTTTAAGTTAGTTTAGGCCTTCTTTAATTTTTTTTGAACTTAAAACATACCTAATGTATTACACTAAATTGTAATAAGAGAGGGCCCAATTTTTTAGTCTATTTTGAGGGGTCCTAAGCCATGGCCTAGTGGGCCTATGCCCAGAGCCAGCCCTAAGCAAGCTCGAATCTAACAGTCTTTGCTCGTAAGATGAAATTAGCAAAGCATTAGATAACATACTAGAACTTATCGAGTGGTGTTTGACCCATTTTTTTCTTGTCAATTGCACAAAATTGTGAATTGAAGGAAGTTTAGTAGTTTTGAGAAATTTCTCATGTTTTGCAATTGAAAAGTTTCACTGTTTTAATTTGAATTGAGAAATTTCATAGTTTTGAGTAATTTCTTAGTAATTTCATAGTTTTATTTATTTATTTTTTAACATAATTTCTTATTCAATATGAATCTTATTTGTTTGATCTTGATAAATAAATTTTAAAAATATCAAATTTATAGAGATTGGAAGCATATACTACAAGAAATTACACTTTCCGGAACTTTTGGTCGCGAAAAGTACCATATTTGGTCGCTAAAATCTTTTCGTGACCAAAATGTGTTGGTCGCGAGTTGGTCACTAAAGCCTCGTCACGGATAGTTTTCTGCAACCAAAGTTATAGTTGGTCGCTAAAAGGGACCATTGGCAACCAAATAATTGGTCGCAGAAAGTCCAATCCATATTAGCCAAAAGGTAATTTTTAGTGACCAAAGTTATAGTTGGTCGCCAAAAGTCATCGCCTTCACCCAAAGAAAAATATTCTTTTGCACTGCCTGGAAGTTGAACTCTTGACCAAGGAGTCACTCTCCATGTGCCCGACCCATTCTACCAATAACATGCTTGTTGTTCACATTTGGTAGAGAAAATATATAATCCATAAAAATTGGGTTATATATTATTTCATAAAACCTTCAATGCCTAAACAGAAAAATAGAATGTAATTACAGTAGTACCCGTTTTTTTTTTTTTTTTTTTTTTTTTAATTTATCCCACCATAACTTTCCATTACCAACTTATTTTTTGGTTGCCAAAAGGTGATCTTCCACGACCAAATTTGTAGTTGATCACCAATAGTTAAGTCATTCGTGACCAACTTATTTTGAGGTCGCCACAAGATGATCTTCCGCAACCAAATTTGTAGTTGGTCGCCAATAGTTAAGTCATTCACGACCAACTTATTTTTTAGTCGCCAAAAGACGACCTTCTGCGACCAAATTTGTATTTGGTCGCCAAAACTTAGCTATTAGCCACCAAAAAATTGTGGGTCGCGAAAACATACCCATTAGCGACGAAAAAAAATTTAGTTGCAGAAAGTGGACTATTTGTGACCAATTCAAAATAGGTGGTTGCCAAAAGTATTTTTTCTTGTAGTGATAGAATGAAAGATAATGTTTTAAAGATTGAAACCAAAAAAAAAAAAATTTACCTAACTGCTAAACACGCCATTGACACCCTTGTGCATCTTAAAAGTAAGGGCGAAGCCATCTGATAACAGATGATAATTTTAAAAGACTTTTAATCTCCCAAACAGTTTTTAATGTGGGTTAACAAACTTATGTTAGGACCTATCCTTTGATAAGTTCTTATGGTTAAATGTTACACTAATTATTCATTTTTTTTTTTGGCCCTCTAATTAAGTAAAATGATACAAAAGAATGCTAAATTTAAAATCTTTTACTGATTTTTAATCTACCAAACAACCTGAGAATACAACTAAATTGTTAAGTAACCTGACAATCAACCCAAAAATCTCTATTAGATACGAATCCTAATATGAGATAGATCATATAAGAAAGAAGATTTATGCAGTTGATCTTACTTAATTGGAACATAAGACTTAATTTGATTTAGATTAGTTTGATTTTGTATGAAGGTCTCAACTTTCAAAATACTTATTATTCATCAAATGTTTTCCAAAAGTTGAGTTACATGGTACGAACCTTCTGTCCATTTACTTGATATGAAAAATGAGATCAACTAATGTCAAAATGTCAACTTGATCAAAAAGTGGGATGCAACATGGGCATGGTTAACAGAATCCTGATCCGAATCGTAAGATCTTATGATCTTAATTAGGCCAAACGATCCGGATCACACTAGGATATTAAATTTAGTAAGATCATAAAGTAATTACGATCCTATTCATAAAATTGTGTAGAATCACATACGATCTCGATTCAATTATGATTCCAATCCTATAAATTTTTTGTTATTATTTATTTCTTATATATATATGTGTGTGTATATATATATTTATATAAAAAATTTGACTACAAACTTCTTTTTCAATTGTGTCATCCAACTTATATTAACATAGAAAGTGCATTATATCAAATTTATCATTTTTCTTTAGTCTTTTTAAAATTGTGTAACATACATTACCATTATCCATAATTTTTCCTTTTATTTTGTGTTGAAAGTAAAATTTTATGATTCTTGATCCGATTTTACGATCTAATCCACGAGTTCCTGATGGGTCGTTTAACACATCAAAATTTAATACTAAACTATACCAAATTCAATCAGAATAATGGCAAGTCCAGGTATTGATCCACAAGGACTATTGTGAAATTAAGTTAATTCAATCGCAAAATTCCTAAATTAATTTTGATTAAAAAGACAAGATTGATTCTATACCTAAACAGCAATTAAATAAAATTGAAGAATTATATTGGCAATTAAAAACTAGGGTTTGAGATATTAATTTTTGGGAAAAATCCTAGGGTAGAGAATTCACCACTAACCACACGAATGAGACTTAACATCAACCATCAATCACAATTCGGTTTGACTTATCCAATATTTCACAACTACAAGTTTGAAATATTGATCAAGAGGGTTTGTTGCATTCAATGGACAGGCACGAATCATCCTGAGTAGTATGAGTCGTTGGCTCTAAACTATGTTAGCAAAACGACCCGTCTCTCATAGCATGACTCGTCTCATACTTTGAATACAAACACAAAGAAAACTAATGTATGGAAAGCATTACACAATCACAGAGAGTAAAATGCTTGAAGAGAAGAACGAAACAATTATTTATAAACTTCTAAAAGATCCATACATTCATTCAAACCAAGTTACAATGAAAGCTCATGAAAAATTCCATTACATGGCTAGGGGTTTCATCAAAACCCTAGAAAAGATGACTAGCCACTTATGGAGGAGTGGAAAGAGGAAGAAGATGATGAAGAAACCTCTATGGAAGTGTCCTTCAAGCTTTGGTAGTGTCTCCCCCTTTGGAACCCTAGCCTCCCTCTTTAGGTCAAAACAACTTCAGAACCCTCGAAAATCTTTTTCCTTGCCTCCTTATACTTCAAAAATCGTCCAAACAGGTTAAAAACGTCGGTTTGACTTTCCCAGAAAAAGTCAACGCACGTGCGGAAAAGTCAACGCACATGCGGGAAAAGTCAACGCATGTGCGGAAAAAGTCAACGCACGTGCGGGAAAGTCAACTCTGTCCAAATTCTGTCTTTTTGCCCATTTTATGCTCCGACGATGTACAACCTGATTGACATTCAACACACGTAAAGTATACAGTTTGACCAGCAAGTGAAGTTAAGAGATTCTAATTAACGGCCTTAATGATGTTCATTTCGGCCTTAATCACATCCCCCAACTTACTACTTGCTAGTCCTCAAGCAAGTAAAATAAAATAAAATTAAACAAAATCTATCTATTTCCTCTTTCGTGGGAAAACGGTTGCATTTAGCATATGCAACAAGCCTTTAAACCACAAGGTTACCCCAAGTGGACGAGTAAAGTCTCGTGAGGGTTTCCAGAAATGATACCCACAAACATTAACATATTCATAAATACTCAACAACAAATGACCACACTACTCCACCTAACAATCAACTTATGTGCCATTACAGTGTGATATTGAGACATCATGAGTCATTAAAGACACAGTAGACAAGCATGAAGGAACCTATTGAGTCAAAACCACAATTCAGTTAATACAAAAGTAAAGTTTCCTATACTTGTGCATGCTAGTAGACAAGTCATGAGTACCCTCGGTGTAAAGTGCAATCTCCATATTAGTTAACTATCCACTATAATAGCCCAGTGTAACTCATAATAACACCCAACATATACAGAAAAACTAACCTGTTGCAGCCAAGATTCTCAAATTTTTTTTTTTTTAAATGACTGTGCAATGTCCTAATCCATTAAGCTTTCTAATCAACCTATGTAGCAAGTTTTGGGCCAATGACTCCCAAACCAGACGATTTTAGGGCACTAGGTGTAAAGACACCCCTACGGGCTTAATAACTCGAGTTGAAAAGGCTACGAATCCGAATAAGTCATTTTTCTTATTTTTCCTTAACTGTGCAATGTCTAAGTTCCTTAAGCTTTCTAATCAACCCATGTAGCAAGTTTTGGGCCAATGACTTCCAAACCAGACGGTTTTAGGGCATTAGGTGTAAAGACACCCCTACAGGCTTAATAACTCGAGTTAAAAAGGCTACGAACCCAAACAAGTCAAGTGTGTTTTTTTTTTTTTTTTTTTTTTTTTTTTAAGAATCTTGGCTCCTCATTTATTCTTTTCTGCAACTCTAGCTATTATCAATGATGTACACCAGGGATTATAATAAAAAGATCACCGCTATGATAGTGTATTCATGTGAATTAAGGCATACTCATGACAAGTGTACTAAAATCACAAACACAGACAACTCTCCTCGTGCAAACATCACATGCAAGTATCTACCCAATAAACCCTTTTCATACAAGTCTACTATGATCTCCAAATAACATATGCAAATATCATCACCCTACTAGCAAAAAGTCACATCAGGTGAAGTAATGCAATCAAGTGAAACAGGTATAAGCATGAATTATGAGCCAAATAGGAATGCACAAAAGAAGAAAATATATAGCGATCCCGGGTTTACCCCTTGTTGTACAGTGATCCGGACATGTGTCCGTAGATGTTAATAGTTGAGTATTGTCTTGTTTACATCCTTTCCTACTTTGTATTTGAGTTATAGGATGTATTGGGCAGGTTTGTTACAGGTTGGTTGTGCTTGGGAACCAAGTGTTGCTGCCCAGAAATTTGGCTGGTCGCTCGAGCGAGGGTTTGGTCGCTCGAGCGAGGGTTGGTTTTTGTGTCTGGTGGCTCGAGCCAGAGTGGCTTCGCTCGAGCGAGCGATTGCGTCTGGCTCAGACCTGAAGGTTGCATTTCTTGGCTCGAGCGAGCTTTCTTCGCTCGAGCGATCTGGTTCGTTCTTCGCTCGAGCGAGCGGTTCTTCGCTCGAGCGAGCGTCGTATTGCAAATCGGAAAATTTGCACTGTTGGCTCGAGCGAGCTTATCTTCGCTCGAGCGAGTTCAATTGTTGTGTCTGGTCGCTCGAGCGACCAAGGCTTCGCTCGAGCGAGCCTGTTTATATCAGCAAGGCAGCACCGAGTTAAACTTCACTTTTTCAAGACTTTTTATTTTCAAAACCCTAAAATTTGAGAGCCCTTCTCTCTAAAATTACTCTCTCTCTAAGATTTGATCTACCTAGGGTGATTTCCTACCCTAAGGCCTTTGTTAAAAAGATAGAGGGTGACTTGGGCTTCGTTTTAATCGGAACAAATTTGGTTTTGGAGCAAGTTGGGTGTTGGGCATCATCTCCTTTTGAGCTCAATCTTTGAGGTAGGGATATCCTACTCCTCTTTATGAGTTTTGTCTTTCAATTTTAGCATTTTGATATGTTGGAAGTTGTTGTGTAATTTTGGGAAACTTTGGGCCATTGTGTAATTTTACAAAAGTTGGGGGTTTCATCTATGATAAACCTAGAAGCATGTTTGGTATAGAAACATGGAATTAATGTTGAAACATTAAGGAAAGTGGAAGCTAAGGGTTGTGATGTTAATTATGGAGAATGCCTTAATTACATTGATTGATTAATTTGGATAATTAATTGTATTGATTTGTGATGTATATAATTGTTGTTTATATGCATTGTGTTGTGTTGGAGGAGATAGGGGATGTACTCCACGGTTTAGGGGAAGATAGGGAATGGACCTCTAAACCGGATGTTGTTGGGAGGAGATAGGGGATGAACTCCGTAGATAGAGCTTGTATGCTTATCTAGAAATGTATTGACAGAGCGTATATGCTTGTCTTTGGAAGTATTGATATAACTGTTATGTTTATCTTTGATGAAGTGAAAAGTGTTGGCATGAGTGTTTGTCTCATGTGTGATGTTTGGCCAGGTTCTGAGCCAAGGTTATGAAATGGCAAGGAAAAGGAATGAAAATGGAAACGAAAGGAAATATAGACTTAAGTGTCTTGGAATTGTATTATGTTATGAATGGATGTAAAAGTGTTGACCATCTATCAACTGTTAATCTTTTAGTCATTGTTCATAATTGGTTTAGTATATTTCTACTGGGCTGTGGCTCACCCTATATGGGAACATCATTTTCAGGTACAGGAAGTATGCCACCCCCAAGGACTTAGTTGGGAGGCTAGTGGCGGACAGGCTTTTTGGTTGTCTTTCCTTTTGTTGTATTACATGTAAATTCAAGCCAAGGGCTTTATGTGTAAATGAGTTAGCACTCTACTTTTGTGTAACCAAGTGTTAACTTGGAAAGCTGTAAGCCCTTAGGGCATTTGCTTTTGTTGTTAACATGTGATGCTTTTTGTAATAATACTCTGGAGAAATGGAAAGATGTGGATCTTTTATATATCATAGCATGTCTATTGTTGGGATTAATGTTATTATTTTGAGGGCGTTACAACTTGGTATCAGAGCGTACCGGGTTCGAATACTTTGGGTACGTGGGAAGTGATTAGAATCACAATGGGTTTGTCTCGCTTGTTAGAGACTTAGATGTAATATTATATGCTTATGTGATAGCATGCTGATGTGATTATTTGGGTATGGGATTTAATTTCTAGGATGTTGATTAGATCTTTGGGTTTCTGGGAGTCTTGTTGGAAAAGCACTTGATCAATGCTATTTCTAACCGGTACTCTAGTAACGCCTTGGGACTATCATTATCCGGAAATGAAATTCGTAAGTGTTTATGTGTTTATGTGCTTACGTGGAATGAATTACAGTTGTCCATGCATTAGGACGTGAGTGTTTAGTTTTGGCACGTTTATGAATGTGCTAACGTCTTGTGTTACCTTTATTAGGATGTCAGGACGAGCAAGAGGTGGTAGGCGTGGTAGGCCTAGGAGGCAGGAGGTGCCATTACCGGAGGAGATTCCGGCAGTCCAGGAGGGGGTTGGTCAGGCCAATGTGGCCGAGCCAGCGGGTCAGCAGGCCATGAGTGCCTTGGCCCAGGAGATAGCAGGAGCTCTGGGCATTCTCAGAGCAGGGAATCAGGCAGCTGAGGCAGGGCCTTCCTTCTTGAAAAGGGAGTTCTTCCGGTCTAACCCGGAGGAGTTTGTTGGGGATCCTAAGGAGCCACTGAAGGCAGACGAGTGGCTAGAACAGATGAGTAAAACGTTCGAGATGCTAGGCATTGAGGACGGAGCATTGAAAGTGACCTTGGCATCCTTCCAGCTGAAGGGAGATGCGGGTCAATGGTGGAAGTATGAGAAAGCTCGTGTTGGTGGTACTTGGGAGGCGTTTGTGAATGCTTTCCAGGAGAGGTTTTTATCTGCTGTGGCTAGAGAGAGGCTGAGGGATCAGTTTAGCCGGCTTAAGCAGGAGGGTTTGTCTGTGGCCGAGTTTGAGGCTACATTTACTAGCTTGTCCAGGTTTGCACCTGAACTTGTGGCGACAGAGGAGCGCCGTTGCTACGAGTTTGAGCGGAAGTTGAGGTGGGATCTCAAGTTGAAAGTTGGTGGACCCTACATTCGAGATTACAGGCATTTGGTGGATGCTGCAGCTCATATGGAGCTGATGATGCAGGAGGGAGAGGAGGAGAAACATGGAGGCTCCAAGAGGGGCCAAGAGGGACAGGGTGATGGTAGGAGGCAGAGGGGTTATAACCCTCAGCCGTCCCAGGGTGGTTTGGCCAGGTCGACTTTCCCAGTACCGAGTACAGGCTCCGGGAAGGGCAATCAGGGAGAGTTCACCTGTTTCAAGTGTGGCCAGCCGGGTCACAAAGCTTCAGTTTGCCCGCAGAAGGGCGGGGGTCAGAGAGCTGCTTCTTCGACAGCTAGACCGCAGAGTCAGAGCTCGGGCAGGGGGCAGCCCTTGTCTTGTTATCAGTGTGGACAGCCTGGGCACATGAAGAGGTTTTGCCCACGGTTGAGTGCCACTTCAGGAACGTCTGGTTCTAGACAGACGCATGGATTTCAGCCAGCTCAGTCTGTGCAGGCCTCGAGGGCCAATCCGGGGGCTTCGTCGTCCCAGTCAGTGCAGCAATCCTATGCTCCGAGAGGCGAGCAGGTGGATCAGGGGCCTACAGGGCGCATGTATGCTGTTACCGCGCAGGACCTAGTACCGGCTCCATCAGTAGTGAGAGGTACCTTTCTGTTTTGCAACTCGGTTGCTAGAGTGTTGATAGATACGGGTGCATCTCATTCTTTTGTATCTGCTGCATTTGCATCTGTGTTGGAGTTGGAGTTAGCACTATTAGCATCTCCTATTTGTGTTGTGTCACCTATTGGGGGTGAGTTGATCTTGAAACACGGATGTAGAGGTTGTGATATTGAGGTCGACGATCATCGTCTTCCGTTTCCATTTGTAGTTATGCCCATGAAGGGCTTTGATGTTATTTTGGGTATGGACTGGTTATCGTCATATCGAGCAGTTATTGATTGCTACTGCCAGAGGGTCACTTGTTGTACCGTGAGCGGGGAGTATTTCCGTTTCTTGGGAGACCGGGTTGGTAGTATTGTGCCACCGGGGTATGGTCCGCGAGGGCGGAATGAGCTTAGTGGTCTACTTGCTAGCTTTGAGAGTGGTGAGTGTGATGAGACCCAGATTGTGTTGCCGAGGGTAGTTTGTGAGTACTCGGATGTCTTTCCCGAGGACCTCGTTGATTTGCCACCTCACCGAGAGATAGAGTTCTCTATTGATTTAGTGCCCGGCACGGCGCCGATTTCTATGGCACCTTACCGTTTTGCTCCAGCAGAGTTGGTTGAGTTGAAAGTTCAGCTCCAGGAATTGCTAGATAAGGGCTTTGTTCGCCCTAGTGTTTCACCGTGGGGAGCGCCGGCACTCTTTGCTAAAAAGAAAGATGGTGCCTTGAGATTGTGTATTGACTACCGGAAGTTGAATCGGGCTACGATTAAGAATAAGTACCCTATGCCCCGTATAGATGATTTGTTTGACCAGTTGAAGGGTTCCCGTTGTTTCTCTAAGATAGATTTGAGATCGGGTTACCATCAGTTGAGGGTCAGGGAGGAGGATATTCCGAAGACGGCATTCCGTACGCGGTATGGCCATTATGAGTTTCTGGTAATGCCATTTGGGCTTACCAACGCACCGGCAGTCTTTATGGATTTGATGAACCGGATTTTTCGGGAATTCTTGGATCGTTTTGTAGTCGTCTTCGTGGACGACATTCTTATCTATTCACCTTCAGAGGAGGAGCACGAGGAACACTTGAGAGTGGTGCTTGAGTTGCTTAGAGCCCATAGGCTGTATGCCAAATTTGGGAAGTGTGAGTTCTGGCTAGGAGAAGTTAAGTTCTTAGGCCAAGTGGTTTCCGGGGAAGGGGTGTCGGTTGATACATCCAAGACCGAGGCAGTGCAAGATTGGGCACAGCCTAAGAGTGTGTTTGAGATCCGCAGTTTTCTGGGATTAGCGGGGTATTACCGCCGGTTTGTGAAGGATTTCTCTAGGTTAGCTTCACCGTTGACCAGATTGACTCGGAGGGGAGTTAGCTTTGTATGGAGTGAGACTTGTGAAAAGTCGTTCCAGGAGTTGAAAGTTAGACTGACCACCGCTCCGGTCTTGATTATTCCGGAGAGAGGGTTGGGTTATGCAGTCTATTGTGATGCCTCACGAGAGGGTCTGGGTTGTGTGTTGATGCAAGAGGGGAAAGTGGTAGCTTATGGCTCACGTCAGTTGAAAATTCACGAGAAGAATTACCCTACGCATGATCTAGAGTTAGCGGCTGTGATCTTTGCCTTGAAAATCTGGAGGCACTACCTTTATGGTGAGAGATTCGAGGTATTCTCGGATCATAAGAGTTTGAAATATCTGTTTTCACAGAAAGACTTGAATTTGAGACAGAGGAGGTGGATGGAGTTCATTGAGGATTACGACTTCGAGTTGCACTATCACCCAGGGAAGGCCAATGTTGTGGCCGATGCCCTTAGCAGAAAATCCGTTAGTGATGTAGCTTGTGTAGCCATCCGGGAGTGGGAGATGTTGGGGACCATTGGAGAGTTTGATTTGCTTTTGAGCGAATCCGTTGAGGCTGCGGCCTTGTTTTCTGTTGTTGCGCAGCCTACGCTTGTGACTCGAGTGTTAGAAGCACAGGGAGGTGACCTTGAGATAGAATCCCTCCGAGAGAAGATCTCCAGTGGGAAGGTTGAGAAGGGTTTGACGGTGTATCCCGACCTGAGTGTGAGATACCGAGACCGTTTGCTTGTACCGGAGTCTTGCCGAGAGGAAGTACTCCGAGAGTTTCACCATTCGCGCCTTGCGGTGCATCCGGGAGGTACTAAGATGTACCGGGATTTGGGTCGCCAGTTTTGGTGGCGGGGTATGAAGAGAGATGTGGCAGTTTTTGTGTCCAAGTGCCTTACTTGCCAGCAAGTGAAGGCCGAGCATCAGAGGCCAGCGGGTTTGTTACAACCCTTGCCTATTGCCGAGTGGAAGTGGGAGCATGTCACTATGGACTTCGTTGTAGGTCTTCCGAGGACTCAGCGGGGTAGTGATGCTATTTGGGTGGTTGTAGACCGGTTGACTAAGTCGGCGCACTTCATCTCTATGCGCGTGAGAGATTCAGTAGATCATCTTGCCGACTTGTATATTCGGGACATAGTGAGGTTGCACGGGGTCCCAGTGACGATCGTCTCAGATAGAGATCCTCGTTTTACTGCTAGGTTGTGGCAGAGTTTGCAGAGTGCCTTGGGTACTAAGTTGACCTTTAGTACAGCTTATCATCCTCAGACTGACGGGCAGTCCGAGCGTACTATTCAGATCCTCGAGGATATGCTTCGGGGTTGTGTCCTTGATTTCAGTGGGACGTGGGAGAGGCACTTACCATTGGTAGAGTTTGCCTACAACAACAGTTTTCAGTCTAGTATCGATATGGCACCGTTTGAGGCCTTGTATGGCTGACCTTGTAGGTCTCCAGTTTGTTGGGCCGAGGTGGGTGATACACCTTTGTTGGGTCCGGAGTTGGTTAAGGAGACGACAGAGAAAGTTGAGCTTATCCGTAGGAGGCTTGTTACAGCCCAGAGTCGTCAGAAATCTTATGCTGACCGTAGGAGAAGACCATTGGAGTTTGAGATGGGTGATCATGTGTTTTTGAAGATATCACCTAGACGGGGTTTGATGAGGTTTGGGAAGAGTGGGAAGTTATCCCCTCGGTTTATTGGTCCTTTTGAGATCCTTGAGAGGGTTGGCGAGGTTGCTTATCGTTTAGCTTTGCCGCCACAGTTATCCGGAGTTCATGACGTGTTTCATGTGAGTATGCTTCGGAAGTATGAGCCGGATCCATCACATGTGTTGGATTGGACCGACTTAGAGGTAGATGAGGATGCCTCGTATGAGGAGAGACCGGTTCGGGTCTTGGATAGGCGGGATCAAGTCCTGCGTGGCAAGACCATTCCTTTAGTGAAGGTTTTGTGGAAACATCACGGAGTGGAGGAGGCCACTTGGGAACGTGAGTTGGGAGTCCGCGAGAAATATCCGGACTTGTTTGTTGATGTGTAATCGAGTATTGCAATTGTGAAATTGTAATGAAATTTAAGAGTATTAAAAATGTCTTAAATTGGAAAACATGGTGCATGTTTTGGTTAATGGATATGTTGTAGAACTTGCCTTGTTATGGGAGTTGATTATAATATTGCATGTGTTGGCTATATTATAGAAATGGAATTGTATCATGATTATTGCTTATGATATGAATTGTGAACCATGTGTGTTGGAAATGGTTGAAATGAAAAGAGAACGCATGTTGAAATGTATATGTTGTAGAATGCCTCTTGATAAGAGATGGAATGACCGGGAATGGGTCGAATTGTGGAATGTGTGGTACAACATTGTTTAAAAAAAAAAAAAAAAGAGAGAGAGACTTGCTTTTCAAAAATTTGTTCTTAATTTCGGGGACGAAATTCTTTAAGGGGGGGAGGTTATAGCGATCCCGGGTTTACCCCTTGTTGTACAGTGATCCGGACATGTGTCCGTAGATGTTAATAGTTGAGTATTGTCTTGTTTACATCCTTTCCTACTTTGTATTTGAGTTATAGGATGTATTGGGCAGGTTTGTTACAGGTTGGTTGTGCTTGGGAACCAAGTGTTGCTGCCCAGAAATTTGGCTGGTCGCTCGAGCGAGGGTTTGGTCGCTCGAGCGAGGGTTGGTTTTTGTGTCTGGTGGCTCGAGCCAGAGTGGCTTCGCTCGAGCGAGCAATTGCGTCTGGCTCAGACCTGAAGGTTGCATTTCTTGGCTCGAGCGAGCTTTCTTCGCTCGAGCGATCTGGTTCGTTCTTCGCTCGAGCGAGCGTCGTATTGCAAATCGGAAAATTTGCACTGTTGGCTCGAGCGAGCTTATCTTCGCTCGAGCGAGTTCAATTGTTGTGTCTGGTCGCTCGAGCGAGCCTGTTTATATCAGCAAGGCAGCACCGAGTTAAACTTCACTTTTTCAAGACTTTTTATTTTCAAAACCCTAAAATTTGAGAGCCCTTCTCTCTAAAATTACTCTCTCTCTAAGATTTGATCTACCTAGGGTGATTTCCTACCCTAAGGCCTTTGTTAAAAAGATAGAGGGTGACTTGGGCTTCGTTTTAATCGGAACAAATTTGGTTTTGGAGCAAGTTGGGTGTTGGGCATCATCTCCTTTTGAGCTCAATCTTTGAGGTAGGGATATCCTACTCCTCTTTATGAGTTTTGTCTTTCAATTTTAGCATTTTGATATGTTGGAAGTTGTTGTGTAATTTTGGGAAACTTTGGGCCATTGTGTAATTTTACAAAAGTTGGGGGTTTCATCTATGATAAACCTAGAAGCATGTTTGGTATAGAAACATGGAATTAATGTTGAAACATTAAGGAAAGTGGAAGCTAAGGGTTGTGATGTTAATTATGGAGAATGCCTTAATTACATTGATTGATTAATTTGGATAATTAATTGTATTGATTTGTGATGTATATAATTGTTGTTTATATGCATTGTGTTGTGTTGGAGGAGATAGGGGATGTACTCCACGGTTTAGGGGAAGATAGGGAATGGACCTCTAAACCGGATGTTGTTGGGAGGAGATAGGGGATGAACTCCGTAGATAGAGCTTGTATGCTTATCTAGAAATGTATTGACAGAGCGTATATGCTTGTCTTTGGAAGTATTGATATAACTGTTATGTTTATCTTTGATGAAGTGAAAAGTGTTGGCATGAGTGTTTGTCTCATGTGTGATGTTTGGCCAGGTTCTGAGCCAAGGTTATGAAATGGCAAGGAAAAGGAATGAAAATGGAAACGAAAGGAAATATAGACTTAAGTGTCTTGGAATTGTATTATGTTATGAATGGATGTAAAAGTGTTGACCATCTATCAACTGTTAATCTTTTAGTCATTGTTCATAATTGGTTTAGTATATTTCTACTGGGCTGTGGCTCACCCTATATGGGAACATCATTTTCAGGTACAGGAAGTATGCCACCCCCAAGGACTTAGTTGGGAGGCTAGTGGCGGACAGGCTTTTTGGTTGTCTTTCCTTTTGTTGTATTACATGTAAATTCAAGCCAAGGGCTTTATGTGTAAATGAGTTAGCACTCTACTTTTGTGTAACCAAGTGTTAACTTGGAAAGCTGTAAGCCCTTAGGGCATTTGCTTTTGTTGTTAACATGTGATGCTTTTTGTAATAATACTCTGGAGAAATGGAAAGATGTGGATCTTTTATATATCATAGCATGTCTATTGTTGGGATTAATGTTATTATTTTGAGGGCGTTACAACTTGGTATCAGAGCGTACCGGGTTCGAATACTTTGGGTACGTGGGAAGTGATTAGAATCACAATGGGTTTGTCTCGCTTGTTAGAGACTTAGATGTAATATTATATGCTTATGTGATAGCATGCTGATGTGATTATTTGGGTATGGGATTTAATTTCTAGGATGTTGATTAGATCTTTGGGTTTCTGGGAGTCTTGTTGGAAAAGCACTTGATCAATGCTATTTCTAACCGGTACTCTAGTAACGCCTTGGGACTATCATTATCCGGAAATGAAATTCGTAAGTGTTTATGTGTTTATGTGCTTACGTGGAATGAATTACAGTTGTCCATGCATTAGGACGTGAGTGTTTAGTTTTGGCACGTTTATGAATGTGCTAACGTCTTGTGTTACCTTTATTAGGATGTCAGGACGAGCAAGAGGTGGTAGGCGTGGTAGGCCTAGGAGGCAGGAGGTGCCATTACCGGAGGAGATTCCGGCAGTCCAGGAGGGGGTTGGTCAGGCCAATGTGGCCGAGCCAGCGGGTCAGCAGGCCATGAGTGCCTTGGCCCAGGAGATAGCAGGAGCTCTGGGCATTCTCAGAGCAGGGAATCAGGCAGCTGAGGCAGGGCCTTCCTTCTTGAAAAGGGAGTTCTTCCGGTCTAACCCGGAGGAGTTTGTTGGGGATCCTAAGGAGCCACTGAAGGCAGACGAGTGGCTAGAACAGATGAGTAAAACGTTCGAGATGCTAGGCATTGAGGACGGAGCATTGAAAGTGACTTTGGCATCCTTCCAGCTGAAGGGAGATGCGGGTCAATGGTGGAAGTATGAGAAAGCTCGTGTTGGTGGTACTTGGGAGGCGTTTGTGAATGCTTTCCAGGAGAGGTTTTTATCTGCTGTGGCTAGAGAGAGGCTGAGGGATCAGTTTAGCCGGCTTAAGCAGGAGGGTTTGTCTGTGGCCGAGTTTGAGGCTACATTTACTAGCTTGTCCAGGTTTGCACCTGAACTTGTGGCGACAGAGGAGCGCCGTTGCTACGAGTTTGAGCGGAAGTTGAGGTGGGATCTCAAGTTGAAAGTTGGTGGACCCTACATTCGAGATTACAGGCATTTGGTGGATGCTGCAGCTCATATGGAGCTGATGATGCAGGAGGGAGAGGAGGAGAAACATGGAGGCTCCAAGAGGGGCCAAGAGGGACAGGGTGATGGTAGGAGGCAGAGGGGTTATAACCCTCAGCCGTCCCAGGGTGGTTTGGCCAGGTCGACTTTCCCAGTACCGAGTACAGGCTCCGGGAAGGGCAATCAGGGAGAGTTCACCTGTTTCAAGTGTGGCCAGCCGGGTCACAAAGCTTCAGTTTGCCCGCAGAAGGGCGGGGGTCAGAGAGCTGCTTCTTCGGCAGCTAGACCGCAGAGTCAGAGCTCGGGCAGGGGGCAGCCCTTGTCTTGTTATCAGTGTGGACAGCCTGGGCACATGAAGAGGTTTTGCCCACGGTTGAGTGCCACTTCAGGAACGTCTGGTTCTAGACAGACGCATGGATTTCAGCCAGCTCAGTCTGTGCAGGCCTCGAGGGCCAATCCGGGGGCTTCGTCGTCCCAGTCAGTGCAGCAATCCTATGCTCCGAGAGGCGAGCAGGTGGATCAGGGGCCTACAGGGCGCATGTATGCTGTTACCGCGCAGGACCTAGTACCGGCTCCATCAGTAGTGAGAGGTACCTTTCTGTTTTGCAACTCGGTTGCTAGAGTGTTGATAGATACGGGTGCATCTCATTCTTTTGTATCTGCTGCATTTGCATCTGTGTTGGAGTTGGAGTTAGCACTATTAGCATCTCCTATTTGTGTTGTGTCACCTATTGGGGGTGAGTTGATCTTGAAACACGGATGTAGAGGTTGTGATATTGAGGTCGACGATCATCGTCTTCCGTTTCCATTTGTAGTTATGCCCATGAAGGGCTTTGATGTTATTTTGGGTATGGACTGGTTATCGTCATATCGAGCAGTTATTGATTGCATCAAAGAGCGCGTCTCAAATGCGTCATCCTGAACCCGTTGCTGGTGGGCGAGCAGTTGGTCGAAGGTTGCCCGAGAATAGTCGCAATGCGCCTGAAAATCCGTGCGCAACTCCATGAGACTGTGGTGATGATCACGAAGAGTACTGTGGACCTGATCCACAGAGTGCTGAAGCTGTAAGTACTCCTCGCGAGTCATGTAGAGCGGGTCCCCTTGAGGAGGCACGGGGGGAACAGGATGTGGTGGATGGTCATGTACGGGGTCCTGGGCCTCATCAACTGGGGCACCAACTGGCTGCGGGATACGAGATATGCTATGTTGCCATTCCCGCGGGCCGAAAGTCGGATACCCTCTATCAATCTCCTCATCCTCAGCAATGTGGAGGTGGTTCAGCTGAAACACAAGTGTCAGCAGATTGGCAAATGGTAGTGGCCAAGTCAGGTTTTGCATAGGATCAGGCCGAACTGCCTCGCGGAGAAATTTCTGCAAGTGCATCAAGATGATACACTCAAGCGGGACCTGATAGCCATACTGATACCCGTATAGAACCCGAACAAACTCCAATCGTCGCTCAGCTTAATGCCCAAGTGGAAGGACATTCTTATGGACCACGGAATCCAGGAATAGTAAGCGGCTAGGCAGCTTGGTCCGCCGTAAGCATGTGAAACTGAGGTCACCGTGGGCCCCCGGGAAGTATTGCTGGATGAGGCTATGGATGGGCTGTCGATCCTCAACTTTCGGGAAGGGCTGATATTCCGGCTTGGCGAAAAAACCTAACATTGTGGCAATCATGGATGAGGTGATGTGGACAGCTGACCATCAATGTTAGAGAGCAATCCCTCCTTGGTGGGTGACTCATATAGGTTCTGGTAGAAGAGTTGTACCAGACGACGATAAGTGGGCGCTGTCACAGTGCAAACACCCAACTGCTGCCGGAGTCGGAGCTGCTCAGTGGCCCAAGTAGTGTCTGCCTCACCCTGAAAAAATGGCAGGTTGAACTGCGTGAGCTTGTGAAGAGGGCGTGAAGCCCACTTCGGCTGGGGCAAGTCACCCGGTGGTGGTGGCGAGGATGGTGGTGACGGTGACGGTGGTGGCGCCGAAGAGGTGGAACCTCTGGCCTTCTTGGAGGCCCGAGCAACACGTCGACTCATATCCTGCACACACCAAAAACAAATAGACACAAACCCGTGGAACCAAACATGAGAATAAAATAAAATATGGAAGCACAAGTTTGCCCACTAATGTATCACATGCAATTCCCACTTTTTTTTTTTTTTTTTTTGTTTTTTGTTTTAAATGAAAATAATTAGAAATGAATAAAAATGACATTAAATTAAATTAACTAAACTAGAAACTAAATTACACTAAACTAAGCTAAACTAAACTATAAAATAACTAAACTACAAAAGAGACTCAAGTATAGAATAAAATAACCTAAACTAAACACATTTTTTTTTTAGAAGAAAACAAAAAAAAATAATATGAAATAAAAATTCAGAAGATAAAATAAAAACTAAACTACTTAATAATTAAATGAACAATTACATCATAGAATAAATAAAAATAACAGCACGAACTAAACAAACAAAATTAAAACTAAAAATAAAAATAAAACAAGCCCCAAACGAATTAAACTAACCAGAATCACTAACGAACAATTTAAACTAAATAAATAGAGGAAATAAAAATAAACTAAATTAGGATTAGTATTAGCACCATGATTTCTGAGTTTTTTTTTTTTTCAAAATTCCCGCACGTGCACCGGAGATGGCCGCACGTGCAGCGTACATCTTCTCCAGATGCAGATCGGTGTTGAAGTTTTTTTTTTTAAAAAAAAAAAAAAATAAGCAAACATGCAATCTACAACTTAGGAAAAACAACTAAAATTTAAAACAAAACATGACATAAAACAAAGAATGAACACTAAAAAAAAAAAAAAAAAAAAAATAAATAAATAAAATAAAAGAGTAAAGCACTTATGAACATTTTTTTTTTTTTTGGAATGAACTATAGATCAACAATACACAAAAACAAAAATAAAAACTCTACAAATTAACTTCTACATCCACAAATCTACATAAAAGAAAAGAAATTACCTTGAAAAAGTGAAGAAAGAAAGAAAAAGTAGAGGTTCGCCGGATAAAATGGTGGTTCGCTGGAGATTCGTCGGAAAAGAGAGGGAAGTGATGCCGGTGGTGAGGTGTTTGTGGTGAGGAAGAAGAAAGAAGAAGAAAAGAAGAAGAAGAAGGTGGGTTTGTGTGGGGTTGAGAGAGAGAGAGAGAGAGAGAGAGAGAGAGAGAGAGAGAGAGATCAGATAGTGAGAGTGATTGGGAGTGGGGTTGGAGGTGTGGAGATAAGGTTTGTAAATTTTTTTTTTTTTAAGTACGAAAATAAATAATAAAAAAAATAAAAATAATAATAATAACAAATAAATAAATACTAAATAAAAACGATTTTTTTTATATATATATCAAAAAAACAAATTATAAATAAAATAATTGTATATTTATTTATTTAGATGTAAAATTTATTTATGTATTTATTTAAAATTTATTTATTTATTTATTTAGTAATTTATTTTTTTTGGAAATCAGTAAATAACTAAAAAAAATAAAAAAAATTAAATGAAAAATAATTAAAAAGAAAAAGAAAACAATTTTTTTTTTTTTTTGAAATTCCCGCACGTGCGGGGGCCAGGCCGCACGTGCGGCGTAAGAGGCGCACCTCCCTCCGCACCTGCGATTAATGCAGTGTGCAAAGCCTCAAATGCCAAACTTCCCGTACGTACGGGGACCAGGCCGCACGTGCGGCGATTCTCCTCCTCGCAGATTTTTTTTTTTTTTAAAATCGGCGTCCCGCACGTGCGGTGCCCAAGCCGCACGTGCGGTGTGGTCAATGCTCATCCCTCCGCACCTGCTTATTTAGCAGTGCTCAACATTTGATTTTGTGAGATTGTTCCGCACGTGCGTGAATAGTGCCACACGTGTGGGAGGTTTTTTTTTTTTTTTTTTTTTTTTTTTGAAACAAGTACAACACAAATAAATTATTATTATTATTATTTTTAAAGTATAACCCTTTCTCTTTTTTTTTTTGAATTTTTTTTTTGTTTTTTTGTTTTTATCAAAACTACGCATTTCTATCTTCAATTGACATCCGAAATAAATATAACACAAGAGAATAACGGAATGCCCACTAAAGGTATAATCTTCACGCGAAAATCACGGGTACTACTTTTCTCCCTAACTATATTTGTAACTTTCCCTATTCTCCAACAGGGTGACAGACTAGGTTGATTCGGTATCCAGAATCGAGGCGCATAAAGCTACCTCAACCTATGGGGCTGCCATACAGAGTTCAAGCCGAGGTAGTTTTGAAGCAATCTCCACACCCCTGGGTATTTAAACCAGACTTTAGTCTCGGAAATCCCAAACCTTTGTGTTCTGGGCTTTGCCATTCGAACTCTAGTTTCCACCGTCTCAGTTGGTCTCTTAGGAACTCACTACAAACACGGTTAGGTGGCTATAGCAGACCTTCAGATGCCATTCGGGCACGGCTAACACCAAAGGAATTACACCTTTAGAGGATTTAAAGTCTCCTAGACGCAAGTAAAGCATGACGAGATCAAATAAAAACAAAATAGCATAGAAGGGAAAGAAAAGAGAATAAGAAATTAATCCATCAATCGTAGTAAAATGGGTCCATCAATGCAATGGACTCAATCATATCCCCATTCCCAATCCCCTCTATATATGGTTTCAATCTTTGGCCATTCACTTTGAAAGTGTGGCCAGTCTTTGGATCTCGCACCTCAACGGCGCCATGAATGAATGCCTCAACAACTACAAAGGGGCCATCCCATCTTGATCTTAGCTTACCCGGAAAGAGTCTCAATTTTGAATTAAAAAGCCACACTTTTTGGTCGGGTTCGAAGGATTTCCTGTTAATGTGCTTGTCATGGAATTCTTTAGTCCGAGCTTTAAAAACTCTCGAACTCTCATATGCATCATTCCGGATTTCCTCCAACTCATTGAGTTGCAATTTTCAGTTGAGTCCAGCTGCGGCCATATCGAAGTTAAACTTCTTTATGGCCCACAATGCTCGGTGCTCAAGTTCAACCGGGAGATGGCAAGCTTTGCCGAACACCGCTCTATATGGTGACATCCCAATGGGTGTCTTATAAGCAGTGCGGTAAGCCCATAATGCATCAATTAACCGTTGTGACCAATCTTTCCTATCCAGTCTCACAGTTTTCTCAATTATGTGCTTAACCTCCCTATTTGAGACTTCCACTTGGCCACTAGTTTGGGGGTAGTATGGAGTGCCAACTTTATGAGTGATAGAGTATTTCTTAACTACCGACTCAAAGAACCGGTTACAAAAATGTGTACCCTGATCACTTATTATGGCTCTGGGAAACCCGAAACGACTAAAGATGTTTTCATGCAAAAATTTGATTACCACTCTATCATCGTTTGTTCGGGTAGCTATTGCCTCCACCCATTTAGACACATAATCTACTGCCAAGAGAATGTACTCAAACCCGAACGATGACGGGAAAGGGCCCATAAAATCAATCCCCCAGACATCAAATATTTCTACCACAAGAATAGGGGACATTGGCATCATGTCACGCCGAGACATCGAACCCATTTGTTGACAGCGCAAACAAGTTCTACAAAATTGATGGGCATCTTTAAAAATTGTGGGCCAATAAAACCCACTCTGTAAAATCTTGGCGGCCGTTTTATGCCCACTAAAATGACCGCCACATGCAGAAGAATGACAAAATGTAAGAATGCTATGCACCTCACTCTCCGGCACACACCGTCGGATCACTTGGTTGGAGCAATATTTAAACAACTCCGGATCCTCCCAAAAGTAATACCTGACCTGCGAAAAGAATCGGTCTTCGTCTTGCTTAGACCAATTGTAAGGACCCACATTTCATGCCTTAGTCATGCTTGCATGCAGTATGTGATTTGTCATGTTAAGATTTGCTATCATGAATTGTGCCTTGTTTTGCATGTATTTGATTTGCCTAAGTGTATATGTATGCTTTGTTCCTCCCTTGTCATGATAAGCCTAAGTTATGTGAAGCCTAGGTTGATCCAAGCCGAGGTCATCTTAAGCCTTTAACTGTTTTGGAATCCCTTTGTTTGATCTCTACCCTTGTTCTGGCATATTGGCCGAGATGATTATCATCTGGGCCGAGGTGTGTATCTCCGAGGCCGAGATGTGTATTATCTGGGCCGAGATGTTATCTTGAACCCAAGTGATCTTGTCCTGGAAGTGGTATGACTTAGACCGAGGTGTGGCACATCTAGGCCGAGGTGTGGCACAGTTCAGTCAAGTGTTGTCCTTCCTAGCCGGGATCATTGTCATCCTAGTTGCCGAGGCTCTGTCCTTCCAAGCCGATGTCATTGTTACCTTACTGCCGAAGTGTTGTTCTTAGCTGAGGTCATTGTCCTTTGTTTGCCGATGTCTTGTCTTTTGCCGAGATCATTACTTGCCGGAGTGTTTGCTGTGAAGCTTGTTAGATACGCTTTGTCAGAACCTTGTCTTGTCAATCAGTCACCTTTTTGAGGAGAACCAACCCGGTAACGCCACGTGGCCGAGCTGAGTGTTAAGTCAGCCGTTAGAGAGAGAAACCTATCATTTGTTGTGTTTTGTTCTAAGGAAGAAGAGAGAGAAGCTCTAGAAGAGGGGGAGGAGTTCTTGAGGGAGAGTAGATCTTCCAAGCTTGATTCCGAGAGATCAAACCGTTAGATTTGTGTTCTAAGGTTAGATTCTTGATCGATGTATGTCGTTCTTTATGTTTATGTTATTGCATTACATGATTGAACATGACTTGTAAGCCATGCATCGTTTTGAAGTTCGGTTCTAGAAAGAGAAAATGGTGTTCAAGTGTTCTTCAAGAAAAGTCATGTTTTGATCCGAAAGCTCATGCCAAGATTTATGTTTTCATGTTTGTTTTTGTATGATCTTCAAGTATGGGTACCTAGGTCCATGTTTTCGAACTCATAGCATGAAAACCCAGATTTTGTATGAACAAGTTATGATTTTTAGCATTTATGTTCTTCATGTTCATGTTCATGTTCTTCATGTTCTTCACGGGTGGAAACCCAGATTTCCAGACTTCACTTCCCGAAGTGTAGTCGCCGAGATCATTCTCACCTAGACCTCACACTTAGGCCAAGCCTCGTATCTCACCTTGGCCTACCTTGCATGATCACTTGCACCTTTAGCTTGTCTTGCATGAACCTCGGCCTGCAGTCGCACGCCGAAGCCTTGGTAGCCACACCTCGGCCAGGAGGTGTGGGACCTCGGCACAGACCTGGTTGGTACCCAGCATGTCTTCCTGACATGTAAAACAGTGTTTTGACTTCTAGCACGTTTTCCCGAGATCATTTGCATGCATGTAAGACTTGTTTTGAGATGTGTTTCAGTGGACCTTGCCATGTGTTTGTAGGACTTGGACTTTTGCTTTGATCCCGACGTCCCAAGAACTAAGTGAGTGGTATTTTTAATAAAGCTACGTTATCATGTTTTGATAAGCCTTGCTTTGCTTTGTTTTGACAAGTATTTGTTAAGCATGAATGATTACCCTTATTTTATGTATCAAGTATAAGCTTTGTTTTGGATGACATTCTTGGAACCGTCCTTTCGTGTTAGGGGACGTTAAGCCTAAGTAACACCGTCCTTTCGTGTTAGGGGACGTTAAGCCTAAGTAACACCGTCCTTTCGTGTTAGGGGACGTTAAGCCTAAGTAACATAGTCCTTCCGTGCTAGGGGACTTTAAGCCCAAGTAGCATAGTCCTTCCGTGCTAGGGGACTTTAAGCCCAAGTAGCATAGTCCTTCCGTGCTAGGGGACTTTAAGCCCAGGTAGCACCGTCCTTTCGTGCTAGGGGACGTTAAGCCCAAGTAGCACCCTTGTTAAGATATCGGCCACCGACGGACTATGAACGGGTGTGCTCGATGCCGAGGTTATGCTTTTGTTTTGCTCGGAATGTCATCGCCCCAAGTACATGTTTAGATACAAGCTATGCCAAGTACATGTTTTGAACAAACTATGTTATATGTATTGTTTTGACAAGACCTCGGGAATCATTCATTTAACCCTTTATTACTTGTACCATTCACTGAGTATCCAAGCTCACCCTCTCTATGTATATATGTAGGTTCCAAGCTAGAAGTCGGCTACGCCGAGATGTGTTTTGTGCCGATGTTTTGTATGCATGTTTGGTCGGTATCAAGGATGTCGGCAACTGTGAAGATTATGTTTTTAACCTTGCACTTCCTGTATTATATTTATGCCGGCATTTTGTGTTTAGGTCGGCAATCTTGTAATGACGTCGGCAGTTCTGTGGATGATGTTTCTTGACTTGTATATATTGTGTTTTGTTTATGTCGGCTTGAGAAGCCCCTTTTGTCAAGATGTAATGTATATTCTATAAGTTGTAAAGTTATGTAGAGATGTATGCCATTCCATTTGACTTATGCACAGCTCTTATGGACCATTTGTATTTCGAATCATTGCTTCCGCATTCATAAGCCCCACATATTATACTCTGATTGTGTTTGATTTTGAAAGTTGGCCTTCGGTAACCACGGGTTACTGGCCATCACGGCACCATCCTACTAGGGGTGGGTTGGGGTCGTGACACCAATTCTGCGGAATTTGCCCAATGGCCAAGTAATTCACAATATGTGCAAACCACGGCGGGCTCGCTTGTGACAGCTCAAAGAGTTGTTCGTCCGGAAACGAATCATGCAAAATAAGAGGGTCACTATTATACTCAACAAGGATTCGGGAGAGATGATCCGCCACCACATTCTCAAATCCTTTCTTATCTCGGATCTCTAGGTCAAATTCCTGGAGCAACAAAATCCATCTAATTAACCTAGGTTTGGTCTCTTTCTTTGATAGAAAATACCGCAAAGCGGCATGATCAGTGAAGACTATGACCTTGGAACCTAGGAGATAAGACCGGAATTTGTCTAAGGCAAAGACCACAGCTAGCAACTCTTTCTCGGTAGTAGTGTAGTTCAATTGAGCATTCGAGAGAGTGCGACTAGCATAATATATAGCAAATGGTGCCTTATTGACCCTTTGGCCCAACACAGCCCCGACAGCATAATCGGAGGCATCACACATGATTTCAAAGGGAAGTGACCAATCTGGTGATTTCATGATTGGGGCAGTGGTCAAGGCCATTCTCAGTGTTTCAAATGCCTTTAAGCATGCCTCATCAAAGACAAAAGGCGCGTCCTTAACTAGTAAACTACACAAAGGACGTGATATCTTACTGAAGTCTTTAATGAACCTACGGTAAAAACCTGCATGCCCTAAGAACGACCTGATTTGACGCACGGAATTGGGTGGAGGAAGGCCTGCAATGAGGTCAACCTTAGCCTTGTCAACCTCTATACCTCGAGGGGACACAATGTGTCCCAACACTATACCCTCACGAACCATAAAATGGCTCTTTTCCCAACTCAAGATTAGGTTTGCCTCAATACATCGTTCTAACACTCTAGTCAAGTTCCTAAGGCATTCCTCAAAAGACGGTCCAAACACTGAAAAGTCATCCATAAAAACCTCTAAGAATTTCTCCACCATGTCGGAGAAAATGGCCATCATACACCGTTGAAAGGTCGCCGGTGCATTACATAGCCCGAAGGGCATGCGTCTGTAAGCAAAAGTGCCAAAAGGGCATGTGAATGTGGTCTTTTCCTGGTCAGCGGGGTACACCGGGACTTGATTATACCTGGAATAGCCATCAAGAAAACAATAGAACCCCTGCCCCGCTAATCACTCTAGGATTTGGTCAATGAAAGGTAAGGGAAAATGGTCCTTCCTGATCGAGGAATTTAGTCTCCTATAATCAATGCACACTCGCCACCCAGTAGTGGTTCGTGTGGGGACTAACTCTCCTCCCTCATTCTCAACAACAGTGATGCCCGATTTCTTGGGCACCACTTGTGTGGGACTCACCCACTTGCTATCTGAGATGGGGTATATGATACCCGCATCCAACAATTTCAAAACCTCCTTCTTCACCACCTCTTTCATGTTAGGATTCAGTCTCCGTTGCATTTCGCGAGAAGGTTTGGTGTCCTCCTCTAGGTGTATATAATGCATGCACACGGAGGGATCTATCCCTTTCAAATCAGCCACTGACCACCCTATAGCACTCCAATGTGCCACGAGAACACTCATTAACTGACTCTCCTGCTCCGCAGTCAAGTCAGATGCAATGATAACTGTAAAGTCTCCTGGGGCCCTAAAAATGCATACTTGAGTGTGGCCAGAAGTGGCTTCAACTCAAGTGTAGGTGGTGTGACCAAAGATGGTGTGGCAGGCTCTCTCAACAGAGGAGGAAGTGACTCAAACCGGGCTTTCCATGGAGGAAAATCCGGTGTAGAAGAAGAATTAAGCAAGACATTCACCTCCTCAACTGACCCATCTATATCAAAATTTTCAAACCCAAAATGAGCTAGACAAGCCTCTAAAGGGTCCTTTACAAGAATGGAGGGCAAAGCCTCCTCCACAATCTCATCCACAGCATCCTAATAAGCACTCCTCTCTCTCATGAGATTGTTGTGATGCTTGGAAAACATTAAGTTTCACTTGCATGTTACCAAATGAAACTTCCATAACCCCGGTCCGACAATTAATGCATGCATTGGCCGTAGCCAAGAAAGGTCGACTTAAGATCACCGGGATTTGTTTTCTAGAACTGGCTACCGGTTCCATATCGAACACCAAAAAGTCAACAGAGAAGTAGAACCTATCAATCTTAACTAGCACATCCTCAATCATGCCACGTGGCACTTTGAGGGACCGGTCAGCCAGCTGAAGAGTAACAGTAGTGGGCTTCAACTCGCCAAGCTCAAATTCCTCGTACACAGAGTACGACAATAAATTGACATTAGCCCCTAAATCCAATAAGGCCCTATCAATGACATGGTCCCCTATAATGCATGCAATGGTTGGGGCACCCAGGTCCTTAAGCTTAGGAGGTGTGTCATTCAACAAGATGGAGCTTACTTGCTCCATGAGTAGGACCTTTTGGGACACATGTGTCCTAGATTTACGCTTTTGCGTACAAAGGTCCTTCAGAAATTTGGCATATGATGGTACTTGCTTAATCGCCTCCAACAGGGGGAGGTTGATTTTTACCTGTTTAAAGACATCCATCATTGCCTCCATAGATGCCGCCTTCTTATTAAAAGG
This sequence comes from Camellia granthamiana, assembly GCA_036172215.1. NCBI lineage: Eukaryota > Viridiplantae > Streptophyta > Magnoliopsida > Ericales > Theaceae > Camellia > Camellia granthamiana. The sequence goes on from CM069907.1 coordinate 106,589,370, forward strand.
GGACGGTGTATCAAGGCACTGGGGAAAGGGTTCCCTAGGCACATATGGTGCCTTGGGCTCAAATGAAGTGCTAGGGACTAAGTCATCCCTCTTAAGTGTTTCCCCCTCACCCTTACTCTCACTAGGTGAACCACCGTAGTCACCCTTCCTAACTCTAGTTGCATCAGACGCAACTGACTGAGGCTCTAACGTCCTACCACTTCTTAAAGCAACCACCGCCTGCACTTGCTCATGTTGCTTCCCATTCCCACCTGAACTCTCTGCCCTGTATTGTCCCTTAGGGTTGGCCACAGTTTGACTCGGTAATTTTCCCTCCTCTCTCCGATTCATGTTGTTAGCCATTTGACCCAATTGGGTCTTTATCTTGGCAATAGAGTGAGTGTGGGAGTGAACTATCGGTGCTAACCCCTTAAGTTCTGAGAGAACTTCCAACACCTGAGTCTCAAAGGCAGAGTTGCCCTGAGGAACAGGCGGGGGTTGTGGTTGTGGTTGCCGGTATGGTTGTGGGGGTCTATAAGGTTGCGGTGGTTGGTAAGATGATTGGCTGGCAAAATTATTGAAATTATGCCTTGGTGGTGGAGGATTATAAGAAATGCCTTGTGAAGCGGGTCTCCATGAGAAATTAGGGTGATTTCTCCATCCCGGATTGTATGTGTTGGAGTATGGGTCATTACCCGGGTTGGAGAATCCTTGAGCCACATTCACATGCTCTTGGACTAACTCCGGAAATTGTGATGCCGAAGGGCACTCACTCAAGTCATGAGCAGGGCTCGCACAAATAACACATGCCTCGTGAAATTGAGGCTGATCTTGCTGGGTAGGGGCATGTCCCGTAGCTAATAATTGGTCCATCTTGCGGGACAGTGCCTCTACTTGTTGGGCTAACTCTAGGTTTTGCCCGACCTCATAAATGCCCCCTCTTTTCGGGGCTCCAACTACGGGTTGCCGGACTTGCCGGGCTGCGGAGGCATGGTGAAGGGAATTATCACTCAAGTTCTCAAACAATTGCCATGCCTCGGCATCATTTTTAGACATAAATGTCCCACCACAGGACGAATCCACCATTTGGCGGTGTGGCTCAGTTAAGCCATAATAGAATGTTTAAACAAGTTGCCAATCAGGCACTTGGTGGTGGGGACACTGTTGGAGAAGGTCTCTAAGTCTTTCCCACATCTCATGGAATTGCTCGCCATCCATTTAAGCAAAGTTTGTGATGGCTCGCCTAAGTTGGTTGGTTTTACCTATGGGAAAGTACTTCTCCAAAAACCGTTGTTGTAATTGGTCCCAAGTTGTGATTGAATTAGCAGGTAAAGAATTTAGCTAGTGTTTGGCTTTATCCTTTAACGAGAATGGAAACAATCGCAACATTAAGGCCTCATTTGTGAAATTCTGGATCCTCACTGCCGAGCAAATTTCCAAAAATTCATTCAAATGCTTATAAGGGTCATCATGAGTTAGTCCATGGAATGATGGGAGCATTTGTATGGTGCTGGACTTAATCTCATAATGAACAGCAGTGGTGTTGGGTAATTGAATGCATGATGGTGATGTATATGCGGTGGGTGTAAAGTGATCCTTAAGTGTCCAGTTGGGCACATTCGGGACATTAGGATCTGCCATCTCTAATGACTCAATGTATGAAAATGAATAAAAACTCAAGATTTATTTTGTTAAAATGGACAAACTCTGAGGTTTTTCATTTTTATAATTTCCCCCAATTTTTTTTATAGGGAAAAATTGCAAAAAATCCCAAGACTTAATCTTTATGAAATTAAATTGTCTTTCTAATTTTTATAATTTAAACTTTGATTTTCAACAACCTTGGCCATCTATCTATATCTGCTAACAATTTATATTGACTAACCTAAGGAAATTGGATAGGGTTGGGTTGGGTTGGGGTAGGGTGGGAAAGGGAAGAGAAAAGGGAAGGGGTAACAATTTATATTGACTAGCCTAGGGGAATTGGGTTGGGTTGGGTTGGGTTGGGTTGGGTTGGGGTTGGGTGAGAAAAAGGGAATGTGGAGGGGCTTTGACTTTCGACCAGATTAGTAGCCTTACAAATTCTCAACCACTAAGCTAGCTAGTTGCTCTCTATTAACTTACCTAACAGAAGAAAATTTTAAGCAGTACACATGTGACATTCTTTTATTATATTTTTCTTTGATGTTTAACGTTACATGAACCTCTTTTAAGTTCTAAAATCACATTGACCTCTCTTACTTGGCACGTCAGGTTAACGCTATTAATAAAACTTGACCTTTGACTAATTTACCATTAGTGTTAAAGTTGAGAGCAAATTAAATTAATCTCCCTTAATATTTAACAAAATTACAAGGACTTCTTCAAGGCTTTTGATAATTGTCCTTTAAAAATATGTCATACCACACTATACCAATGTTACTATTGCCAAGGAACTTATCCTTAAGATGGAGAATCAAGTGGGACTTAGGATTATAGACCCATAAGTTTGATTGGGTGTTGTAGACGTCCCCGAACGCCCCGGGAGGGTTAAGTCCCGTTCCGTTCATTTTGGGTTCACTACAGTTCGAAGGACTCAAATGTCACGGTTCTAAATCTCGAACCAAAGAGTCCAAATCCGGCAAATCGTTTTGAAAATAGATTTTTTGAAAGAAGTGCCAAACATGGACTGCTTCGCCAGATACAGAGTCGCCACCTAAATATTTTTTTTAAAATGGGAAATTTAGGAAACCCTGACTCGGTGCCGAAGGCCACGTGTCCGTCATCACCAAAGTGGTCTTGGCTCGGGAACTTGGGTACGATCGGGGAAGGTCAGCTATGAGCACCCCCTTTCGCCCGGTCCGAAGACCGGCCTCTACTAACCGTGATATCCGTTTTTGAAAACATTACATGTTCTTGTTCCAATTATTAACCTAGAATTACTATGTTATGCGTGCAACAAACAAGTATAGACTAGATTGCCTAATTTGGAAACAAACATTGCATATCCGTTTGTTTTGAAAAACATGTTGGATTTTGCTACTCGCAAGTAGGCTAAAAGACGGATTTCAATGAGTCGTTCCAACTCAGGCAATCCAACCTCCACCCACAGGCATTCAAACAATTTATCGCACATAAGCATTTAGCCGCATGGTAAGCATACTGTCATGGAAACATTCACACGCATGTGGTATGCTAAAGCGTAAAATACTTACATCGTACTCCGCGCCAAAACAAGAAACCAGTTAGCAAAACATGCATGACCTAGTTCGTGTTAAATGGCTAATGCATCACATACAGGAGTGTAATCTAAACAAGCTCGGCTAACCCTAATCATGGCATATGAAATGCGCGAGTAGCACGTATTCAATTTTGGAAATTGAAAGTACGATGCAGTTTGTATGATGTACCGAGCCCAATGTATGTATACAAATGCATGGATGCACGCATGCATATCATAAGGTATGCTAAAATAAACGTGCCCTAATCTACCATCAAGGCAGGTAAATAAAAGAGAAGAAAGAAGTGGGGGTTGGAAGACATACACACACTCACCCACACTTATTACAAATGCGCCCTCACTCGGAGGGGCCAAAAGAATAATACAGTCCAAAGAATAAATGAATGAATTATTACAAAATTCTAATTACTAAAATTAAATCAAGTAAATAAAAGAAAGGGGGCCTCAGCCCTACCTCGGGATGCGCGAATGATGCATGCTCGTTGCGACTTGCCCGGAAAAGCCTACACCGTGCCACTGCCACCTCTGTTTTTACTGCCCTGTCTTTCCAAAAAATTGCCAAAGTCCCAGGGAACCTTCCTTGTGTTCTGCTGAGTGCCACCGGCTGGAGGAAACTACCACCGGCTACTTGTGGTGGCCACCGGCTGCAAAATAGTCTGTCGGCCAGCAATACAGTGCCGGTCGGCACTCTTTCCTGCCGGTTGGCACAAAATTCCTGCAGAAGACAGTTTGACAGCAACAGCAGGCAACAGTGCATGGTATTGGATTTTTGAGCATATTTATGCATGGCCAATGCTTCCTATCATGAATGGGACTCAAGGAAACATGGCTCTTGGTTCTAGGGCTATCAATTGTGCACCTTGGTGCATGATAGCCTAAGATACCAAGGTTGCATTTCAATGTAAAAATGCATGCAAACAAACAAATGAAATCCAAGGCCTTATCATGTGTTAGTCAAAGGTCTTGGTGACCAAGAATTGAGACGAGTTGCACCACTTGAAGTGTGAACCCCTCTCAACCCTTATACTTGGTTTGACACCCCAACCCAAGACATGGAATGCATGTATGCAACATGGCTTAAATGATGCAATATGAGGTTAAATGCAAGGCATACCAAATGCAATGCAACATACTATGGCAAGTGTGCAATACTAAGCATGCAAGGTGCAAAGTGTAATACAAACATGGACCATTTATGCAATAGAGTTAGCATGTGACAAGACCTCATTACTCAAGCATGCAACAAACATGATGCAAGCATGCAAAAGTGGAATTAACCACAATGGGGCAGCCCTCAAACCAACCCAAAACAGTGGCGAAACATGCCCAAAGTGGTGACCAATATTTGTGCAAGCATGCAAGTCAAATGGCCTAAGATTAAGGCACAAAAAGGGAGCACCCTTCCACCACTACCAAGACCAATCATGGCATGAATTATTTAAGCAAAAACAGAGTTCCATCATGCAAAAATAAACCCAAAAACCTTGATATGGCAGCCCCAAAAATGCATTAAACATACAAGCATGCACAATGCCCTCTTCAAAGCATAAGAGACCAACACTTCAAGACATGGAAGAGGTGATAAATGGAGACATATGAGCATGGTATAGGGACTGAAATAGCATGTTAAATGACTCCAAATCAATTAAATAGCCTAACCAATGCATGTTCATGGATCACATACCCAAGGCTAACAAGCCATAATGCAAAGCAACTACATTAAGCATGCCAAAAATGGTAAAACCAGTGGCCAACAGACCTAAAATATGGCAAATCATGACCAAATATTCCAACATGCTAAGCCAAAACATGAATATACATGAGGCTAAACACAAGGTACATCTCTAGGCCAAATGAAGCATTACAAAGCAAGTGTAAGAAGCATGCTAAGGGCCATTAAACCAACATTAGACAAAGGTTAAATATGATCTAAAACACCCAAGAAAGCTATGAAATGAAGCTAAATGCAAGCATGCACACATGCTACTTCATGAGCCAAGAATGAGGGCCAAAGAGAGACAAAGGGGAGAGGGGTGTCCCTCCCCTATATGTGACCTAAAATCGCCTTCCTCACCACTGAAAACCCACTGGTTTTCAATGGTGAGAAGGCCAAAAACACCAAGTAAAGGAGGCTTTAGGAAAAGGCACCAAAAATGGCCAAACAAGGCCTAATAGGATGAACCTTTACTCAAACCACAAAATGACCTTAATGAAGGTTCAAGAACAAGTAAAAACAAGACTTTTTTATGTTAAACACAAATCCAAAAACACAAAGCAAATGGGGTAGAAACTTGTTGCAAGAATGGGGAATATAAAGTAAAGTGTTTACCCTTGAAGATCCCTTGAAGAACAAAGGTTCCAGCCACTCTCTAGTGATCAAAACCAGCTCAAAACCACAGCAATCAACCTCCCAAGTCTCTCAATCTCGAGCTAAGGTGTAAAGGTGTGTGTAATGGTGCAAAAGTAAGGTAAAACTACACTTTTAGGCCTAAAATCACACACACAAGAAGAGAGAGAGGGAGAATATAGAGAGAGAAGGTATATCACACAGATATATAGATATAAGCTCTGGTTTTTGACCTAAAATGGCTAACCCCTTGACAAAGGGAGAGAGATGAGCTTATATAGGCAATAAAAGACTTGGTGGCTAAGCAAGAGGGGGGGTTCAAGGGGTGCAAAGGATTCAAGGGGCTTTAGGGCTTCTAGAAACCTCTAGGACAGCTGGCCAAGCTTCTCCAAGAAGCTTGGCCAAGGGTTCAAGCTCCAAGAGGAGAGAGGGGGTCAAAGGGACCAAAGGGTGCATTCCCGGGTATAGGGAGTGGTGATGGTGCATTCCAGCTGGCACAGCTGGCATGCACCAAGTCTGAGGTTTCAAAGGGGTCACACCGGCCAGCCAAAAGGATCATCGGCACAATAAAGTGCCGGTCGGCAACATATAGTGCCGACCGGCCACAGATTATGAGAAATCAGTGCCGGTGGAATAAAAAGAGGGCCGGTGGTGTGTAAGGGAAGCCGGTGGTGATCAGGGGTGGCCAAAGAGCCTTCCCCCACCCTCCGGTGCAAAAACACACAAGTCTTGGTGTAAAACCAAGCCTAGTGCAAGTCGGTTGAGAGATCCTGAGGCGCGACGCGCAGCCGGGACCTCCGGGAACTCAAAACAAACACAATCATGGATAATCACCGAGTGTTCAATCAGTGACGTCCAAGTCTTGAGGTCGGTCAAAAATGGGGTGTCTACAGTTGCCCCTCTTTGACAGAACTCGGAAGTCATAATGATGATGGGAGTGAATGTCAAAGCCCAGAGACAGCCCATTTTTGACAAGGCCGAATACTTAGACAAATACGCAAGACAAACAAGGTATGTGCCCGAAGGCAGGGGCAAAATGCAACTAAAAATGCAAGAAGCCGGCCATAACTTATGATCATGCAAAGAAAACTGTAATGAAGCACACATGCAACAGTTATAAGCTAGCATACACCAAACTACACTACAATGCAGAAAGGGTGTAAGAGAATTATGCAATCCTCAATACGTCTCACTCGGAGGATACAACACCTGTGCGGCTCGTCCAGTTGCACCGGCCTCGAATGAACCGTACATACAATATCGTGCCTGCAAAGAAAGCAAACTTAACAGGTACGATATTGTTAGCAATATGTAATTTACACGATTGGAGGTGTGTGGCAGATGCAACGTGTATAGGTAGTTGTAATTGAACACATGTGAGTAAAGCAGAGCACGCATACAATGCAATGTGTATATCAAAAAGGAACTTGAACACATGTAAGTAAAGCAAAGCACGCATACAATGCAATGTGTATATAAAAAGGAACTTGAACACATGTAAGTAAAGCAAAGCACGCATACAATGCAATGTGTATATAAGAAAGGAACTTGAACACATGTAAGTAAAGCAAAGCACGCGTACAATGCAATGTGTATATAAAAACTTGAACACATATCAGTAAAGCAATGCACGCATACAATGCAATGTGTATAATAGAAACTTGAACACATATCAGTAAAGCAATGTACGCATACAATGCAATGTGTATAATAGAAACTTGAACACATATCAGTAAAGCAATGCACGCATACAATGCAATGTGTATAGAGAAAATTGAACACATATCAGTAAAGCAATGCACGCATACAATGCAATGTGTATAATAGAAACTTGAACACATATCAGTAAAGCAATGTACGCATACAATGCAATGTGTATAGAGAAAATTGAACACATATCAGTAAAGCAATGCACGCATACAATGCAATGTGTATAATAGAAACTTGAACACATATCAGTAAAGCAATGTACGCATACAATGCAATGTGTATAGAGAAAATTGAACACATATCAGTAAAGCAATGCACGCATACAATGCAATGTGTATAGAGAAAATTGAACACATATCAGTAAAGCAATGCACGCATACAATGCAATGTGTATAGAGAAAATTGAACACATATCAGTAAAGCAATGCACGCATACAATGCAATGTGTATAATAGAAACTTGAACACATATCAGTAAAGCAATGTACGCATACAATGCAATGTGTATAGAGAAAATTGAACACATATCAGTAAAGCAATGCACGCATACAATGCAATGTGTATAGAGAAAATTGAACACATATCAGTAAAGCAATGCACGCATACAATGCAATGTGTATAGAGAAAATTGAACACATATCAGTAAAGCAATGCACGCATACAATGCAATGTGTATAGAGAAAATTGAACACATATCAGTAAAGCAATGCACGCATACAATGCAATGTGTATAGAGAAAATTGAACACATATCAGTAAAGCAATGCACGCATACAATGCAATGTGTATAATAGAAACTTGAACACATATCAGTAAAGCAATGTACGCATACAATGCAATGTGTATAGAGAAAATTGAACACATATCAGTAAAGCAATGCACGCATACAATGCAATGTGTATAGAGAAAATTGAACACATATCAGTAAAGCAATGCACGCATACAATGCAATGTGTATAGAGAAAATTGAACACATATCAGTAAAGCAATGCACGCATACAATGCAATGTGTATAGAGAAAATTGAACACATATCAGTAAAGCAATGCACTCATACAATGCAATGTGTATAGAGAAAATTGAAATTGAACACGATGAAACATGATGTTGAAATGCAACGTACTGCAACACAGTATAATTGAAACAATTTCTTTTGAAATTTACGAGACATAAAAGGATACGAGAAGGGACACCCTTCGCGCGGCCCGAGCATCGCTCACAAAAGTCACGGCTTGAAATCAACTCGAAGTTCCATTAACATTCCAGAAGTGCGCTTTCCCGCACTGTTCTTGGATGACAAAGGTGTCGGACCGTACAGCCGACCCAGGGACGGGCGCGGGAGGTGTTCTGACCACAAAGGGGAGGTTCCTGGTATTTAATCCAGCACTCTGCTACCCTGCTAATTTTCTTGCTTTACTTTCCTTTTTTCTAGGAGTTTAAGCACATTGCACTGCCTCAGGCGGGTTTTATATTCTTTTGAAATTGCGGGTTTTCACAAAAAACACATGATGGAAATGAAACAGCTATTCATTTGAAAAGGTGTTAGACTTGTGTGCATCGTATCACAAGGCATCACAAGGCATCACATAACAATGCGAATGAAATTGAAACTGTTTTTTTTTTTTTTTGAAAACAAAGCATCACATCGTAATAATCAGGTAGTGAACCGACTTACAACTCGATAAGCAAAACGAAGACTCGACAGACTAGCCAAGTGCAAATACAACTTGATAGACAAAGCAAAGACTTAAAGAGAGTGACATACAACTCGATAAGCAAAACAACAACTCGATAAACAAATACGCGTGACTCGGCGGGAATCAAATCACCGGAGAGTGCTGGAAGTGGTGGAATTCCCCAATATTCAGCATAAACAGCTTAGAAATCACAGGGGAGAGCCACCGGCCCGACAGAAAGTCCACCGGCCTCGAGGAATTTCCATCGGCACAAAACTTGGCCGGTCGGCACAAAAGTATGACCGGCCGGCACTATCTGCTGCCGGTCGGCTGTAGACTGCCTGCATCAGCAGAATGTTGACAAGTGTCCTCCACTCAACCCTATCCTCTTCAAAAGAGTCTCAACTTCGGGGTTTCCTTCATTTCTACACTGATTTGCCCCAAATGGAAGAGTTTCTTGCCCAAAATCTTGCAACTTGGATTAACAACTTGGATGGCTCGGAAAAGCTGAATTTCCGGGCTTTCGGCATGAACGCACTATTCACTTTGCGCCGTACCCCGCTGCATTTTCCATTCCTCCATGCCGCGGCAAGGTTTTGGAATCCGGTGACACATGTCTTTAGCTTTAGCGGGCAAGAGGTGTGTCCTACGTTCGAAGATTTCCAAGCTTTGATGGAATCTGAGCGTAATGAAGAGATTCTGCCCCAACTTCGCTTTGGCCATGCCCAAGCCTTAGGGCGAATGTGTGGGCTCTCGATACCCGACGCTCGTTCTCTTATTTGTGATGGGACATTGGATGTTCCGAGCTTGGTTTGTCGTTTCTCTGAGACTGGCGACCGCGGTGACCGTTACTGGCAAGGCTTCCGGCGACACGCCCTTTGTTTGTGCATGTTGTCTCATTTTCTGTTTGTCTCAAGTTCCGGAGGATCTAGTATCCGGTTGATTGAGGTTGCCCAAGGCTTGAAGGAGGGCAAAAGTTGCATTGCCATGATTCTGGCTGAGACGTTGCTGGGCTTAGACGCCTTTTATCGTCGAGAGACGACCAGATTAGCAGGGAGTCCATTATTACTGCAGGTAATGTTTCCCACCCAATCTTACATTTATGTTTGCTCACATCACTCGGCCCTCAGGCTCGGTTTTTTCTCACAAAAATCCTTTTCTCACTTTTTCTCTCATCGCACATCTCTCTATTCTTTATTCTCTCATTTTCTATCCCTCCCCAGGTGTGGTTGATGGATAAATTGAAGGTCGTAGATTCTTGCCCAACGTATTCAGCTCGTGGTTACTTCTTCAGGCAACGCCTAGTTGATGCCCTTGATGAGGGTTGGTGGTTTGAATGGATGTGCAGTTTGTCCGCAGACCGCATTGCTTGGCGGTGCCCTTGGCTCAATCTCCCAATGATGAGTTATAGCATGACCCGTCAACCCGGGATCCAGTTGATTGGCTTGACTCAGTGTGTCTTCTACTTTCCATTCCATATCCTGCGCCAGTTTGGTCACAATCAGACTTGCCCGCCGGAAGGGATGGAGTACCCGGCCACATTCCCGATTCGGGGCGCACAGCTGGCCCGATATGCCACAGCATGGAGGACGAGAGAGCTCCTGGCCCCCGCTCCCACTTTCAGTTGCACTTTGTCTGATGAGTGCTTGGATTGGCTTAATGAAGAGGCACAGAAGGGGCCCACTTTGGCATCAGAGGCTTCGACCAGCTCTGGGAGGGGGCGCAGGGACATTTGACTTGACCATGCCCCGGATTTATTGCTTTATTAGTACTTTCAAGTTTTCTTTATGAATGTAATAAAAAGCAAATTCAATTGTATGCAAGAGCAGGAGAGCTCTATTTGAAATCAATGAAATTGAAGGTTGTGGCACTGAAAAATTTCCGTTTTGGTCCAGAAATGGTCTTAGTTGTAAAAAGATTTATTTGAACAAAGTCATCTTTTATCAAAACTTTTCAAAACCATTTTCGATATGGATCGGAACTGGACATGCCTGAAATTTGTCACTGAGATGCACAACCCCAGATTCCTGCAATTGGGAAATTGCCCCTAGTTTGAATAGTACCGCGCGGCTGTACGGCAACGGAAAGTTGCCCCTAGTCTGAATAGCACTGTACCAGAGATTGTGATGAATACCGATGGACAAAGATGACCAAGACGATCAAATAGACAAAGTTGATCGGGGAAAAGTTTATGGCTGAACTTCAGGACGAAGCTGCCTACGTATCCCAAAGATGGGAATCAAGCCTTACGTAGTTCAGGCTTGGGTTCACTCGAGTATTTTCGCTCTCCTTTTGCGCTCTAACTTTTGCCAAGGCCGCCCTTTGCGGGTTTTCAACCTTGCGAGCTCAGTTTTTATATTTTCTAATTTTCTGTGCTCTGAATTTTGCCTAGGTCGCCCTTTCGGGTTTTCGGCCTAGCGAGCCTCTCAGGGATAATATCTCTTCAACTTGTCCATGTTGATCAGTTGGGAGAACTCTAGGCCATCCAGGCATCAGAACCACAGCTCCACCTGACCAGATAGACTTGATGATATAGGGACCCCGTCCAATTAGGTCTGAACTTGCCCCTTGAGGTCGTGGATGGGAGCTCGATTGTCTTTGAGCACCAAATCTCCTTCTTTCAAATTCCTAGACTTAACTTTCTTGTTAAAAGCCTGGGCGATTCTGCGCTGATAACCTTGGACATGGTACAGTGCTTTCAGCCTTCTTTCATCAAAGAGCATGAGTTCCTCGAATCTACTCTGCTGCCAATCTGCCTCAGCTATCTGACACTCAGCCAGCACTCGCAATGACGGAACCTCAATCTCAATTGTAGAACGGCTTCCATCCCATAGACTAGTGAATAAGGAGTTGCTCCAGTCGAAGTTCTAATCGAAGTCCGATAGCCCCACAGAGCGAATGGCAACTTGTCTGGCCAGTCCCGATAGGTTTTCCACCATCTTCTGCAGTATGTGTTTGATGTTTTTGTTGGCGGCCTCAACTGCTCCGTTGGTCTGCGGCCGATACGTGGATGACTTATGAAAAGCCACATTGTACTTCTCCAGCAAATCAATCACCTCTTTCTTGAAGTGAGAACCATTGTCTGAAATGATCTCGTTCGGGACTCCATAACGGCAGATAATGTTGTTTCTGATAAACTTTGCGACTTGCGAAGCCTTCAACACGGCATAAGATTGGGCCTCGACCCACTTTGTAAAGTAATCTATTGCTACTAAAATATACTCATGCCCATTCGACCCCTTCGGAGTAACAGCTCCAATCACGTCGATTCCCCATACTGAGAACGGCCATGGTGATGTCATGTTGTATAACTTAGACGGCGGGATGTTCATGCGGTTTGCGTGAATCTGGCATTTGTGGCATCGCCGAACAAAACCAATACAATCTTCCTCCATGGTAGACCAGTAGTAGCCTTGTCTGAGGATCTTTCTTGCCAGCATCACCCCATTCATGTGTGCCCCACAGTCTCCTCCATGGATGGCCTCCATCAGGCGTTTCGACTCTTCGGCTTCCACACACAGCTTGTGCATTCCCAGATGACCTCTTTTGTACAACTTACCCCCGCAAATGATAAACTGAACAGCCATTCTTCTGATGGCCCTTTTGTCTTTGGCGTTTGCCCCTGGTGGGTATGTCTCCTTCTCTAAGAAGTTCCATATGTCGTAATACCAAGGGTTGTTATCTTGCACTTCATCTATGGCAGAGATTGACTCGTAGGCAGGTGCAAATTTCTGGTCAATAATGACTGGACGCATCCGGACCCCAGATGGGATGTCTATCATGGAAGATAGAGTTGCTAGCGAATCTGCAAACCTGTTGTTCTCTCTCACTAGGTGAGCGAAATTTAGCTTTTCAAACCGAGGGATTAACAAATCCAAGGTCTGGTGGTATGTTATCATCTTTTCCTCTTTTACTTTCCAATCTCCTTTCGCTTGAGACACAACTAGGTTCGAATCCCCAATGACATCCAATCGCCTTGCCCCTAGTTCTAGGGCAGCTTCTAAACCGGCAATACAAGCCTCATACTCCGCCTCATTGTTCGAGACCTTGAACTGAAGCTTGAATGCTAAAGGGATACGGGAGTCGTCGGGCGCTATCAGCAACACTCCTATCCCATATCCGTATTGATTTGACGCTCCGTCAAAGTACATTGTCCAAGTTTCATCTTCGATGTGCAAAATGGCTTCATCTGGGAACAGGTACTCAACCGCTTCATCCCCTTCCACCGGGTGGTCGACAAGGAATTCTGCTATCGCTCTCCCTTTTACAGACTTGCGCGTCACATACTTGAGATCAAATTCTGAGAGCAACAGCAACCAACGAGCTAGCCTACCCGTAAGCGCTGGTTTCTCGAAAAGATATTTGATGGGATCAAGTCGTGAAACCAACATTACAGAGTGGGCTAACAGGTAGTGCCGCAGTTTCCTGGTAGCCCATACCAAGGCCAAACAAGCCTTCTCTAGCGGGGTGTAGCGGGTCTCGTAATCCAGCATCTTTTTGCTTAGATAGTAGATGGCCCTTTCCACTTTATCTTCCGACTCTTGCGCGAGCATACAGCCCATTGTAGTTTCAGTCACTGACAGATACAATATCAACGGCTTCCCCGGCTTTGGCGGTGACAACACTGGTGGATTCTGTAGATACTCTTTAATCTGTTCAAACGCAGCCTGGCATCGGCCGTCCCAATGGAACTTCTTTCCTTTCTTCAAAAGACCAAAAAGTGGTTCACAAGTTAAGGTTAGTGTTGAGATAAACCGCCTTATGAATTGCACTTTACCCAGAAAGCCTCGCACCTCCTTTTCAGTCATTGGTGGTGGCATTTCTAAGATGGCCTTGATTTTAGAAGGGTCGACTTCAATGCCCCTTTGTGTAATCAAAAATCCCAGCATTTTTCCCGCTGTAACACCAAACGTACATTTTTGAGGATTCAGCCGCAGCCTAAATTCCCTGATTCTTTGGAAAAACTTTTGCAAGGCAGTGTAGTGGCCCTCTCTTTCTTTGGACTTGACAATCATGTCGTCCACATACACTTCGACCTCTTTATGGATCATGTCATGTAATATTGTGGTTGCAGCCCGTTGATACGTAGCCCCAGCGTTCTTTAGCCCAAATGGCATCACTCTGTAGCAATATGTACCCCACGGGGTGGTAAAAGCAGTCTTCTCTCGGTCTTCGGGTGCCATTACTATCTGATTATAGCCTGAGAAGCCATCCATGAACGAAAGCAGAGCATGCCCCGCTGTAAAATCTACCAACTCGTCGATATGCGGCAAGGGAAAGTCATCATTCGGACTGGCTCTGTTCAAATCCCTGAAGTCTACACATACCCGGATTCTGCCATCCTTCTTCGGCACTGGAACAATGTTGGCCAACCAAGTCGGGTATTCGGATACCAGCAGGAAGCCTGCATCAATCTGCTTGGTGACCTCTTCCTTGATCTTAATGGCCCAGTCAGGGCGGATCCTCCTGAGTTTCTGCTTGACAGGTCGGGCCTCGGGGTCAAGAGGGATCCGGTGCTGTACAATCTCGGGATCGATTCCAGGCATGTCTTCGTAGGACCACGCGAAAACATCTTTGAAATCTTTTAATAAAGCGACTAAGCGCTCGCGTTCCTCCGAAGACAACGTGGACCCGATCTGGACCAGCCGCGGGTCCTTCTCAGTACCAACGTTCACGGTAGTGATTTCGTCCATTAAGGGTTTAACAAACCTCTCCTGCTCTTGTTCAATTAGTCGTTGCAAAACCGGAGGAATTTCGTCCTCGTCGTTTTCATCAAAATTTTGAAAGTCCTGATTTAAGCAATAAACCAAAGGTACAGAAAAGTACTCGGAAACCACAGTCACCTCATTCTCATTATGCATTTCCAATCCGTCCAATTCTTCTGTTACAACAAACTCAAAAGAGAAAGAAAAAGACGACCTGGACAGGACTGTGGCATCCGGGTTATCACCCCCAGGAATACCGGACTCAGACTCAGTTGAGCTGGAACCTGATTCCGACTCACAAGACTCGGTGGAATCAGTTTCCGGCTCACTACCTGACCCGGTGCTGCTAGATAAGAATCTCTCCTCGTACTGCCAAGTGAGGGAGGGTGCGATGGATGCATCCAAAATGGCTGATTGCAGGCCCGCAGCCGTCTCATCTCCGATCATGGACACCGAGGAGCCATCCCCCAAGCACAACCGGTCGATCGAAGGATCTGAAAGTAGACATGCCAGTGCTACCCCCATTTCAGACTCTGTAGCCACAGACTCCACTTCTTTGCTATGCTCAGCCTCAACTGTTGGGTCTGTCTGCTCTTCAGCATCATCCCCAGATATTTGTAAGTCAAAGAAGATTTCGAAACCCGGCACGCGCTTCTTCTCTGCGTTCAACCACGGCTCCGGAAAACCACAGAACGGAAAGTCTTCCCCCTCCCGGACGAAGCGTCCGTTTAGGGTACCCCGGATGGGCCGATGCATCAACTCAAAAGGCCTTCCCATTTGTTTTGCTTTGGCTCTCCCAGCCATTTCTTTTCCTCTTCTCACCCAATCTTCCTTAGTGGGCAGATAACCCAAGCCGAAGGTGTGGGGATTGTGTGGCACCCCGGCCAATGCTGCAACGCCTTTGCGGCCGCTCTTTCCTAATCCCATCCCAGGGATATGTTGGAGCTTGTTCATGAGATACACTGCTTGGGCGCTGACATAGATCCCTTCGTTAGCAGCCATGATGTTTTGTACAACCTGAGCCTCAGCTAGGGTAAACCCTGATATGAACACATCTTCCATGCCATGCTCGATTTCTAGAACAGGCGTGGATACCTCCGGTGGTGGGTGGATTGATGAGTTTCCAAAGACAATGGCTACTCCCTTTCCGTAGGGGTATTTCACCATTTGATGCAAAGTAGATGATATCGCCTTCACCTGATGCAGCCACGGTCGTCCCAAAAGCAGGTTGAAAGTCGCAGGCACTTCCAAGACATGGAAATCTATCTCATGCTGCCCGGGCCCGACCTTTGTCTGAACTTTTACGGTTCCCATCACTTCTCTACTTGTGTTGTCATACGCCCGAATGACCTGGGCTGTTGGTACGAAGTCTGCGGTTTTCAAACCAATTGCGTATGCCGTTCTTGCCGGGCAAACGTTGATGGCGGACCCGGTATCAACAAGTACCACCGGTATCCATTTATCCCTACATTCCACGGAAATGTAGAGAGGCTTGTTATGGTCTGCCCCCTCGGGTGGCAATTCCTTGTCGGAAAAGGTGAGCATCGGGGTGGCTCCCCCCGGAAAGACCAATCCCACCAGCTGATCTGGCGTGGTTTCTATTGAAAGCTTCGCTTTGTCCATGGCTGATAAGACAGCCTCTCTATGCACGCGTGATGCCATGAGCAGTCCCCATATAGATATGTCTGCTTGTATCTTTTTAAGCTGTTTGAGCACAGCCTCCTCTTCAAGTTGCTTTTCTTTTTGCTTTTCAGCCTCTCTATCCTTCCCAGAAGCCTCTGGCTGATCTAAGTGCGGAGGCTTGAAATACCGCCCGCTCCGTGTCACGTGATCTATCTCTCCAAGGTACCAAGTGTCATCGGGTTGGTTGTTTCCCCAATCCTCGTCTGTATGGGCAAGGCATAAATCTTCATCCTCCCACCACATTCCATCAGCAGCCGGCAGACACCTGTCCGGCTCGGGTATGACTGTTCTTGTGCTCGCAGCACCTTCCATCCACATACCCGCAGTATTCTCGGTTCTCGTGCACACAATAGTTTCAACTCCCACATGGGCCTTTGCCTTCCTGATTCTCTCGGAATCTTCAAAACTTACTTGTCCCGACATGACTGACTGTTCAAGAATCCCTGTACTCAGAATATTCCAATCTCGAGCGAAATTCTTAACACCGGCGCTCTCCGGCGATGCTCTCTGTTCTTCGACCCTTCCGGCCGTCACTGATATTCTCGACCCCGTTGAGCCCTGTTCTGACTGCAACTCTCCTATCACATCAGGTTGATCATCCAACCACCCGGTAACTTCTGCTGAATTCTCATAATCGAACCATGCGACTGCCATATCCTCTAGATCTTGGTCACTATAAAACTGGAGGTTGGCAAGGTCCTCCCCCACAGTTGTGACATCATCAATTCCCTGTCCCAGACTATCCCCTCGGATCATGCACAATTCTCCCCCTGTTGGCAGTTCCATCCTGGACCTATCTTGGCCTATCATCGAGATGTAGTCACTCGGACCGTATGTCTTCCCACTGTAATTCCCAGATTCCGCAGACTCCGATCCAACAACCCTTTTTCCCTTCGGGGTCTCTTCTCTCCTATTCTCGGCGGCCACCACCGCTGGCTTAGGTTGGGTTACGGAGATGTCCATCATGCACAAGTCAGTGCAATCGGGGAGGAACACCTCTGGTTTAGGCAAGTGGGTGGGTGTGATGTAGACACTAGGGTCGTAAGACACGGCCCCAGTATGGATGAAATTAAGTCTTTTAGGTGGTGGAGCTTGGTTATGTGCGGGGAGAGGGTTTGTAGTAACGTTGGGTTTCTCGGGAGGCAAAATCACCCCGTTATCGATGAGATCTTGAATTTCATGGCGCAACCGATAGCACTGGTCGGTGTCGTGACCGTGCTGTTGGTGAAACGCACAATACTTGGCTGGGTTATGGGTAGGAGGGAGTTTTTCTGGTAGGGGCCGCGGCTCTAGGGGCTTCAGATGCCCTTTTTTGATCAAAACCCCCAGAGCTTTGGATAGGGGCATATAAAGTGGGGCGAAGGTTCTGGTGTTTCTGGGTGGGTATTTGGTTGTTTGCGGGTTGCTTCTGGACGCACCGGAGAATGGTGAAGCTGCTGTATTTCTTAGAGGGGGATTGGCGGTGACCATGCTTACTTCCTGAGCTCTTGCAGTCGTAACGCCACTCGGGCCTGCATTGCTACTGCGATTGAAAGTTCGTCGAGGTTGCTCCCGGTCGTTATCGATCAAGCCTTGCTTCAAGGCATCCTCAATCTGCACCCCCATTTCATGTAGGTCAGAAAAAGTAGGAAAGGGGAGTACTATCATTTTTTGCATCAATTTTGGCTGAAGATTGCGCACAATCATCCGAATTTGGTCTTTGTCTGTAGGCCTCAAGGTCATCATCGAAGCCTTGGCCCTCCATCTAGTTACAAACTCTGAGAAACTTTCCTTAGGCTCTTGTCTAGTCGTCTCGAGATCACGGGTCGTAATCTCAATCTGTGTGTTGTATGAGTACTGCGCGATGAAGGCCTCGGCCATTTCGTCCCAATTCCTCTTGACATCATCTCCTAGCTTGGCATACCATATGGCCGCCACACCCGATAGGGTCCGGCCAAACAAAGACAACTTCTGAAGCCTACTGAGGCCCATCGGCCTCAGAATATCTGAAAACAATCTTAAGTGCACCATGGGGTCCCCGGTCCCGTCGAACCGATCAATGTAAGGCATTTTGAATCTGTCGGGCAGCGTCACAGCTGCGTCGGTATAACCATCTTCAATATCGGGGATAGTCTTGACCCCTTGAGATCTCTTGAACAGCTTTTCAAGCTTGC
Organism: Camellia granthamiana; assembly: GCA_036172215.1. NCBI lineage: Eukaryota > Viridiplantae > Streptophyta > Magnoliopsida > Ericales > Theaceae > Camellia > Camellia granthamiana. The sequence goes on from CM069907.1 coordinate 106,607,840, forward strand.
TCAGTTTCAGTGCGGTAGAATCAGTCTCGAACTCAAAGGGAGAGTCCAATAGGTTGGTGGGCGTCTTTGATAGCTGGGGTTGGATTTGAGGCGGGGCTAAAGGTGGGGGTGGTCCCGTGGGCAGTTCTGTATCATTCTGAACGTTGGCTGTCTCCCCAAGGTTTGGAACTCCTGGTGGGGGGGGGGGGGAACTTGATGCGAAGCAGATGCTCCGGTTTGCTGTTCTAGTCTGGCAATTGTCTCCGCCTGTTCTCTCACGACTGTAGCCTGTTGCCTGGAGAATTCTGCCTGACGAACGGCATCTTGCTGCATTGTTTTCATGCTCTCTTGGAGGTGGCGCACCATCTCTTCCAAACTGGCCATACTATCCTGCCCTGGTTGAATTACTGGTATATATTCTCCCTCCGTTGGTGACACGGAATTCTGATCCCTACTGAACACAGGTGGAGTAGATAAGGCCCTCTGAACTGACTGTTGTACTGATGTCCTCTGCCGGACTGACCTTCGTCTAGTAACCGGGGGTAGTGAGTAGTACACTGGTTGTCCGTCTATCAGATCCTCAGATCGATGAAGTCGGCGACCTCTAGTCCAGGGTGCTTGGGGAATATCTACTGGGTGGGAAGCAATCGTGCTCAACTACCCTAGTAAAAAAGATAAATAAAGCGTATAAATAAACAGACAATCGGACAGCATAACAGCATAAAATAATACACAACACACGGTTGGATGTTATAACACACTGCTAGTGAACTGGATACACTGTTCCTCAAATACCGGATCACTGATCATGAACCATTGCCCCTAGGCCTGAATCTGATATCCACAGACAACTGATTCTCAAAACACTGATACTGATGCCCTTAGGCCTGATGTTTAAACTTGCAAACTGACCTGTACGCTCCCTGCAGAGTTACATTCTAAAGCACATAGCAGATAAATGAGAACCAAGACACCCCTATATTGGGGTAGGGTTTCCCTGTCCTATTTTGTCAGGAGCTAGGGTTTCACTACGCACACAGCGGTTTCAAACAACCTATAATCGAGTAAGCAACCTATCCTAGTTTGGAATGGTCACTATGGATTCCGATATGCACTAGGTCGAATGGTAAAAAAAAGGGTGCCCCGGTAAAACCGGGGTTTGTGTTCCCATACTGGCAGAGCCCGCAACCGGTCAGCCTTATGGACATGCCTCGACAAGACAAGCCTCCGGCAAACCGCTCAGGAATAGCAGATGGCCAACACGGTGTCCTAGGCGCACCAACGCACATGCAATGCAAAGAGACACATAAATGAAATCAAAACAGGATATCATGAGTTCGAGTCAAGCTCTCTAAAATCCCCAGCAGAGTCGCCAGAAACTGTAGACGTCCCCGAACGCCCCGGGAGGGTTAAGTCCCGTTCCGTTCATTTTGGGTTCACTACAGTTCGAAGGACTCAAATGTCACGGTTCTAAATCTCGAACCAAAGAGTCCAAATCCGGCAAATCGTTTTGAAAACAGATTTTTTGAAAGAAGTGCCAAACATGGACTGCTTCGCCAGATACAGAGTCGCCACCTAAATATTTTTTTTAAAATGGGAAATTTAGGAAACCCTGACTCGGTGCCGAAGGCCACGTGTCCGTTATCACCAAAGTGGTCTTGGCTCGGGAACTTGGGTACGATCGGGGAAGGTCAGCTATGAGCACCCCCTTTCGCCCGGTCCGAAGACCGGCCTCTACTAACCGTGATATCCGTTTTTGAAAACATTACATGTTCTTGTTCCAATTATTAACCTAGAATTACTATGTTATGCGTGCAACAAACAAGTATAGACTAGATTGCCTAATTTGGAAACAAACATTGCATATCCGTTTGTTTTGAAAAACATGTTGGATTTTGCTACTCGCAAGTAGGCTAAAAGACGGATTTCAATGAGTCGTTCCAACTCAGGCAATCCAACCTCCACCCACAGGCATTCAAACAATTTATCGCACATAAGCATTTAGCCGCATGGTAAGCATACTGTCATGGAAACATTCACACGCATGTGGTATGCTAAAGCGTAAAATACTTACATCGTACTCCGCGCCAAAACAAGAAACCAGTTAACAAAACATGCATGACCTAGTTCGTGTTAAATGGCTAATGCATCACATACAGGAGTGTAATCTAAACAAGCTCGGCTAACCCTAATCATGGCATATGAAATGCGCGAGTAGCACGTATTCAATTTTGGAAATTGAAAGTACGATGCAGTTTGTATGATGTACCGAGCCCAATGTATGTATACAAATGCATGGATGCACGCATGCATATCATAAGGTATGCTAAAATAAACGTGCCCTAATCTACCATCAAGGCAGGTAAATAAAAGAGAAGAAAGAAGTGGGGGTTGGAAGACATACACACACTCACCCACACTTATTACAAATGCGCCCTCACTCGGAGGGGCCAAAAGAATAATACAGTCCAAAGAATAAATGAATGAATTATTACAAAATTCTAATTACTAAAATTAAATCAAGTAAATAAAAGAAAGGGGGCCTCAGCCCTGCCTCGGGATGCGCGAATGATGCATGCTCGTTGCGACTTGCCCGGAAAAGCCTACACCGTGCCACTGCCACCTCTGTTTTTACTGCCCTGTCTTTCCAAAAAATTGCCAAAGTCCCAGGGAACCTTCCTTGTGTTCTGCTGAGTGCCACCGGCTGGAGGAAACTACCACCGGCTACTTGTGGTGGCCACCGGCTGCAAAATAGTCTGTCGGCCAGCAATACAGTGCCGGTCGGCACTCTTTCCTGCCGGTTGGCACAAAATTCCTGCAGAAGACAGTTTGACAGCAACAGCAGGCAACAGTGCATGGTATTGGATTTTTGAGCATATTTATGCATGGCCAATGCTTCCTATCATGAATGGGACTCAAGGAAACATGGCTCTTGGTTCTAGGGCTATCAATTGTGCACCTTGGTGCATGATAGCCTAAGATACCAAGGTTGCATTTCAATGTAAAAATGCATGCAAACAAACAAATGAAATCCAAGGCCTTATCATGTGTTAGTCAAAGGTCTTGGTGACCAAGAATTGAGACGAGTTGCACCACTTGAAGTGTGAACCCCTCTCAACCCTTATACTTGGTTTGACACCCCAACCCAAGACATGGAATGCATGTATGCAACATGGCTTAAATGATGCAATATGAGGTTAAATGCAAGGCATACCAAATGCAATGCAACATACTATGGCAAGTGTGCAATACTAAGCATGCAAGGTGCAAAGTGTAATACAAACATGGACCATTTATGCAATAGAGTTAGCATGTGACAAGACCTCATTACTCAAGCATGCAACAAACATGATGCAAGCATGCAAAAGTGGAATTAACCACAATGGGGCAGCCCTCAAACCAACCCAAAACAGTGGCGAAACATGCCCAAAGTGGTGACCAATATTTGTGCAAGCATGCAAGTCAAATGGCCTAAGATTAAGGCACAAAAAGGGAGCACCCTTCCACCACTACCAAGACCAATCATGGCATGAATTATTTAAGCAAAAACAGAGTTCCATCATGCAAAAATAAACCCAAAAACCTTGATATGGCAGCCCCAAAAATGCATTAAACATACAAGCATGCACAATGCCCTCTTCAAAGCATAAGAGACCAACACTTCAAGACATGGAAGAGGTGATAAATGGAGACATATGAGCATGGTATAGGGACTGAAATAGCATGTTAAATGACTCCAAATCAATTAAATAGCCTAACCAATGCATGTTCATGGATCACATACCCAAGGCTAACAAGCCATAATGCAAAGCAACTACATTAAGCATGCCAAAAATGGTAAAACCAGTGGCCAACAGACCTAAAATATGGCAAATCATGACCAAATATTCCAACATGCTAAGCCAAAACATGAATATACATGAGGCTAAACACAAGGTACATCTCTAGGCCAAATGAAGCATTACAAAGCAAGTGTAAGAAGCATGCTAAGGGCCATTAAACCAACATTAGACAAAGGTTAAATATGATCTAAAACACCCAAGAAAGCTATGAAATGAAGCTAAATGCAAGCATGCACACATGCTACTTCATGAGCCAAGAATGAGGGCCAAAGAGAGACAAAGGGGAGAGGGGTGTCCCTCCCCTATATGTGACCTAAAATCGCCTTCCTCACCACTGAAAACCCACTGGTTTTCAATGGTGAGAAGGCCAAAAACACCAAGTAAAGGAGGCTTTAGGAAAAGGCACCAAAAATAGCCAAACAAGGCCTAATAGGATGAACCTTTACTCAAACCACAAAATGACCTTAATGAAGGTTCAAGAACAAGTAAAAACAAGACTTTTTTATGTTAAACACAAATCCAAAAACACAAAGCAAATGGGGTAGAAACTTGTTGCAAGAATGGGGAATATAAAGTAAAGTGTTTACCCTTGAAGATCCCTTGAAGAACAAAGGTTCCAGCCACTCTCTAGTGATCAAAACCAGCTCAAAACCACAGCAATCAACCTCCCAAGTCTCTCAATCTCGAGCTAAGGTGTAAAGGTGTGTGTAATGGTGCAAAAGTAAGGTAAAACTACACTTTTAGGCCTAAAATCACACACACAAGAAGAGAGAGAGGGAGAATATAGAGAGAGAAGGTATATCACACAGATATATAGATATAAGCTCTGGTTTTTGACCTAAAATGGCTAACCCCTTGACAAAGGGAGAGAGATGAGCTTATATAGGCAATAAAAGACTTGGTGGCTAAGCAAGAGGGGGGGTTCAAGGGGTGCAAAGGATTCAAGGGGCTTTAGGGCTTCTAGAAGCCTCTGGGACAGCTGGCCAAGCTTCTCCAAGAAGCTTGGCCAAGGGTTCAAGCTCCAAGAGGAGAGAGGGGGTCAAAGGGACCAAAGGGTGCATTCCCGGGTATAGGGAGTGGTGATGGTGCATTCCAGCTGGCACAGCTGGCATGCACCAAGTCTAAGGTTTCAAAGGGGTCACACCGGCCAGCCAAAAGGATCATCGGCACAATAAAGTGCCGGTCGGCAACATATAGTGCCGACCGGCCACAGATTATGAGAAATCAGTGCCGGTGGAATAAAAAGAGGGCCGGTGGTGTGTAAGGGAAGCCGGTGGTGATCAGGGGTGGCCAAAGAGCCTTCCCCCACCCTCCGGTGCAAAAACACACAAGTCTTGGTGTAAAACCAAGCCTAGTGCAAGTCGGTTGAGAGATCCTGAGGCGCGACGCGCAGCCGGGACCTCCGGGAACTCAAAACAAACACAATCATGGATAATCACCGAGTGTTCAATCAGTGACGTCCAAGTCTTGAGGTCGGTCAAAAATGGGGTGTCTACAGGTGTGTCTACAAAGTGTTGGCCAAGTTACTTTCAATGCGTCTGAAGAAGGTTTTAACCTTAGTAATTGATGTGTCTCAATTTGCATTCTTGGGAGGGAGAAATATTACTGATGGAGTATTGATTGCGAGCGAAATAATTGATTGATGGAAGAAGGGACCGCTTATTAAGCTTGATTTTGCAGAAAAGTGTTGCAAGAGAGATTGATAAAATTCAAGCTCGATTTCTTTGGGGTGAGGATGATCTAAGGAAGAAGGTGCATTTAGTGAAATAGGATAATGTCATAATATGTACAGATAATGGAAGTCTAGGAATTAGGAAAATTAGAGTAATGAATGAATGTTTGTTAATCAAATTGTGGTACTGCTTTGGTACATAGAGGAATTTGCTTTGGAGAAATGTTTTATGCAACAAGACTATTGTTGGTTGCGGATTATGGTCACCTTATGGACCATCTTCCTATAATTCACCTTGAATTTGGAAAGATATCATGAAAGTTAGAAGTCGATGTCCTGTTTTATTTAATTTTTTTGTTTTGAATATCAAGTTCTCTCTTGGGAATGGTAAATCATTATCCTTTTGGTAAGATGGTTAGTTTCACAGGTGTTGAGGGAGGTCCTTCCAAGACTATTTAGTCTGTATAGATATAAAGAGGATTCAGTGCATGATATCTTGAATAGATAGAAGGATCTGGCAAGTAGAGAGGATTTGTTTGGAAGGGCACTTAGACCGTGGGAAGAAGCTGATTTTATACTGTTTCACAATCAGTTAGCATCACTGCCACCACATTCCATCGGTAGTGATGATCGGTTCATATGGATGGGGAGTTCTTCGAATTGTTTTTCTGTGAATTGTGTTTATGATTGGTTTGTAACCACTTAGGGAGCGTTGGTGAACGTTTCAAGATTGATTTGGTGAAATGCTTGCCCTTATAAAGTACAGACTTTTTCGGTGGCTGATGTGGAAGGGAAGGTTGAAGGTGACTAACTTGTTGCTTAAAATTGGTGTTCTAGCGGATCCAAATCAAGGATTGTGTCACATTTATGGGTGTGCTTCATTGTTATAAGTCATGGAGAATCTTGGTTGATTGTATTAATTGGTGGGGTGATGTCACGCCCCACTTTTTATTACTCGAAGTCATTACCAAATTCATTAACTCAATTCAATTTCAGAGGTAACATGTGGAAATAGACTCATACATTCAATCTGTATAAGGGATTAACAATACTCTCATTCGTGTGCAAAGTAAATATGACATGAACATACTTTAACAAATTGCCCTTGGGCTTACATCACTTAAGGTACAAGAAGAAGGGTATAACCCTTTCACAACAATAGCGTTCCGCCAACATAACAGAGGCCCTGTGGCCAATAAATAAGTAGATCCAAATCTTGCAGCTCAACCTGCTTAACACCTGAAAAAGATTCAACAACGTGGGATGAACATATAGTCCAGTAGGGAACTCAACATGATCCTTAACAATAACAACTTACAGATAGCTATGATCATGAACCCTCATTCTCATACTAGAATAGTAATGTGACAGTTTACACAAAATATATATATATATGTATGAACTTTTCTCGAAAACAACCATTTCATTCAACGTTACAACTAGTTTCCCTTCCCATTTTCCTTTCATTAATTCCCGTTCCCAATCTTTCATGACATTAACAATCACTTAGGAAATAACCTCACTAAGCTCGATACTCTCTTCCCTTCCCATACGTACACAGATGTACCCTTTTCAAACATGTTTATCTTTAAAACATTCATTCTCCTTTACACTTTCCAAAAGACAAATATGACATTTTGGTTTGTTTCCACTACTATCATAACTATACATGTATAACTTGTAAAAATGTAAATTTACAACCCACCAACATGTATACAATCAATCAATGGAGTAACTCAGTACTCCAAACGGTAACCAATCAAGCTCATGATATTTTCAGTTACAACGAAGCAACAACATTACACTTTACTCTACCTGCCATGCACTTAGTAAGCCAAGGATATACTGAAACAACTACAACCAACTTCACTCTACTAGCCATATGCATAGTAAGTCAAACTGCCAGTTTACCAGGCGCTCGCTGGAAGGGTATGACACCTTTTATTATTAGCGCATACAGTTCTCCAGGCGCTGGCTGGAAGGTAACGGTACCTTTGATTATAAGCGCGGCATATAACGTCATCCACAATCATGCACACAAGGCATATCCCCGGCATATAACGCCGTCAACAATCATGCACACAAGGCATATCCCCGGCTTATAACGCCGTCAACAATCATGCACACAAGGCATATCCAACATGCGTATCACATACACATAACTAACAAGAATTCAACAATCCAATTCTCAAACTTATTTCGAAAATACTTTCTTCCTTTTCACAAAAACAATTTCATTTCCTTTTTGTTACCACAAAACCAACTCCACTACCCTTGTTCTCAACCAACCAATTTCCACACCATGGTTAATCCTTTAAACATTAAACACCATTACCCAACTCATTTTGATAAAAGAGATTTACACACAATAGTCAACAAACCCCCATTTTGATTTACCCATCCTAAATATAATTTAGGGCTTTTCTCTCATTCAACTACAACATGCTAATTTACACACTAGTTAACCAAAAGAATAATTAATGAAGCCAAATCCATTCTCAACTCAACCAACCCTAGGTTTACTCATGATTTTCAAACAATTCCAACATGATACCATTTTCATGCAATACAAAAATTACCACATGTCTATCTATAGAGGAAGTATTGTAAAAGAACAAGGAGAATCCCTACCTCAAATGGAAAACTCAAATGGAGAAGATGACCCGAAATCAAAGTGCTCCAAACGCCAAACTATTCGGATCAAAATGACGCCCTCGACGATCAACACCCTTTTTGTGAAGACCTAAGGTGAGCAAAACACCCTAGCTAGATCAATCCTAAGAGAGAAGTTAGGTTTTAGAGTGAGGTGCTCTCCAATGGAGATTTTGACAAAGTAAGAGAGAGAAAGGAAATCAAAAAGTGAACCAAAAAGGTGAATCTCGGTGTACTAAACCAGACTCTCCGCTCGAGCGTGGAAACCCCCGCTCGAGCGCCACTCACAGACTCCCGCTCGAGCGCTCAAACCCCCGCTCGAGCGGCCGATACAACCATCCAGAAGTTCATCAGAACAGGTCTCCGCTCGAGCGTCCCACTCCTCCGCTCGAGCGTAACACACGAACTCCCGCTCGAGCGTACAACACTGCAGAAGAAAAAATACTGGGAGATGGATTTTCCCGCTCGAGCGCAAAAACCCCCGCTCGAGCGGAGAGGCCAAAAACTGGGCAGAAATTCTTAGTTCTAAAACACAACCAACTTATTTCCAACAAGCCCAACACAACCCAAAACTCCAAAACAAAGAGTAAGGGATAGAAGAGAGTATAAGACAATAATGAATCTACGGAACCGAGTCCGGATTACAGTTTAATAACAACAGGAAATACCGGGATCACTATAGGTGAGACATGGTGCTTCCTTGTTCTGTCACTTCTTTGCTTGATTGGTGGCAAGGTGTTCGAGTACTGAAAAAGGAAAGAGTGATTTGGGAAGCATTACCGTTTGCTATTATTTGGACAACTTGGTCTACGAGAAATGACTTAGTCTTTAATCATATTTAGCCTAACTGATTATGTTGGCATTTTGGGTTAAGGCTAAATCTAATTTCAATGGGTACTTGACGTCAAATTTAGTGTTCCAGCTGCAGGAGATTAGGATTTCACTTTGAATGTTTGGCTGTTTCGGTACTAGAAGCATATTAGGATTTCTTTGTTTAAATCCAGGAAAGTTATGGGCCTAGTTTGGTAGGATGGGAGATGTGTTATGTCTTGAGCAGTGTGGTCTTCAGTCAGTTGGATTTGCTTCTTTCTACCATCACTCATCAAGCGGCAATGTGGTGATTCGGGTGGTTGTAAAGTATTGGAGTGGGTTTTTGATTTTGTTTTTTAGTTTGTTTTTGATTGGGTGTGGGGTTGGTGTCTCGTCAATTGTTATATGATTGGGCTTGCTCTCAGATACTAATCTAGTTAGGATTGGTGAGTGTGGCTATGATGTTTGAAGCACTTGCCTTTTCTTTATTGATATTTTTCCAATGTTGTATATGTGCATTGATTTTCATCAATAAAGTGTTCTTTTGCTGATAAAAAAAGAAAAAAAGTGATATGTACACATTATTTTTATTCAAACCCGTGTAGTAATATTGGTAAAAGAAAAAAAATTAGGAGTCCACTTCTCTCTCGGTCCCTCTATTAATCAAACGACCACTCATTGCCATAAACCCTACCTCTTTTACCCATAGTCCAATACACTACATTAAACCACCTCGTCTTGTACCTCTTAGTTCACTTAGTGACCTTGAACCATTAGTTTCTCCATTGTGCAACCTGCGCCACTAGTTGAAACCACCACCCTACAACCCAATTTCACTACTTGGAACTGCTACCTTTTCGTCCTTGAAAGTTGTAACCCACCCCCACCTTATTATCGCCTTTTTTGCCCATGGTTTCATCCACTACCGAACCAATCCACTACTATTATCAATCCAAAAATCATCACCACTATAATGGGAGTGTTTGGTGTGGCTTAACTTCTAATTTTAAAAAAGTTATTTTGGATTGTTTGATTAAACTTATTTCAAACAGCTTCTGATTCTAACAACTTGTTTTAATTCAAAAAAGCTAATTCTAAGAAACTGCTCACCCCTTACTTCTGATTATGAGCTTCTGCTATGGACTTGTTAATTTAAGGTTATACTATTAGATTTTTTTTATTTTTTATTTTTAAAAAAATAGAAAAAGACCCAAATGGAGTATGAATTATTATTATTATTTTTTTCGAGAAATATAGACAAGTAGTGAATAACAAAAAATAAAAGTTAATTAAAAAAGTGACTTCACAGCTTATTTAACAAACACTACTCAACAACTTAAATCTATAATCAAACAACTACACCAAATAGATTAACAGTTTCTGATTAAAATCATAATCTTTAATCTGTTAAGTAATAATCTATAATCTATTTTAAAAGGTACACCAAACAGAACCAATACTTTGGTTTTCAAAATTTTTGTCTTATTGTAATTGTGTATATCAAAATTTGAGGTTGATGGTTCGTGATCTTGGCTTCACTACAACCATCTCATTGTTTGGATGAGAATAAGAGGATGAGATGATATTGCTGTAGTTTTTTGACAAAAGGGAGGTTAGAAAGAATAAAGGCTACTTGGTAGACAGGATGGTAGTGCACAATGATGAAAATGGGGAGAATGAGAACTAATTTGTTTGGTTTTTGGTTTTCAAAAAGAAAAATGTTTTGTGCCTCGAATTTCTTTACCCCGAATGCCCAAAACGACGTTGTTTTTTTTTTTTTTTTTTTTTTTTGAAACAGAGGGAGAGAGAGAAGAGGAGAGGAAGGCGAGAGAGTGAGAGAGATGAGAGGAGAGAGGGAAACAGAGAGAGAGAGAGGCCCCTCCATCTGTCGATCACCCCGTAGATCGCCGATCATCGCACGTCCGCCGTCTGCCTTCGTCGCCGCCGTCTCCCTTCTTCTTTCTTTCTTCCCTTCTTTCTTCTTCTGCTTCGCTTCTTCTCTTTTTTCATTTTCGGGGCATTCGGGGGGGGGGGGGGGGGGGCTGAATTCGAGCTCCATATCGAACTCTTTCAAAAAAATATTTTTCAGAAAATTTTACTTTTTTATTTTTTGTATTTTTTTTTTGTTTTCAATGAATTTTTTTAATATTTTAAGTAATTTTTTTAATTTTTAAACACACCTAACATAAATATACTTAAAAAGTATAATATTTGTGAAAAAAATTCACTAAATATAAAAAATACAAAAAAAAAAACCTAAAATTTAATACATTTTTCGTATTTTTGTGTATTTATTAATTTATTAATTTTTTTTTTTTACAAATACTTTACTATTTAGACATATCTAAGTAAAATACATTCAAAAAAGTAAAAAAAATTACTTAAAATTTTAAAAATATTTACTAAAAACAAGAAAAATATGAAAAATAAAAAATTTAATTTTAAAAAAATTAAATTTAGAAAACTGAAACCAAACATATACGTTTTGTGACATACCAAAGCGTCATGTGAAGGGATTTTTGAGTATTTGTATATTGGAAAATGTTAGGGTAAATTACACTAACACCCCCTCTGGTTTCTTGAAATATAGCTGCCACCCCTTTTAATTTCTAAAATACCACTGCACTCCCACACATTTGAAAATAATGTAACAATTTAGTTCCTCTATTAGTCAAACGTTGGTTAATTCAATGGCAGATGATGAAAACTAACTCAAAATGACAATTTTAACCTTATAGTACTTATAAAGGGATAATTCTATTTTCACACACTAATTCTTCTCAGTATATACATTTAATAAACACTTTCTCAATACACACATTATAAAAATATAAATTCTCAATACACACCTTTATATTCTAATATTACCCTCATTTTCAATTTTAAAACCCTAAGACTATGTTTGGTTTCAATTTTTGAATCAATTTTTTTGAGAAAAATATAAATTAATTTGACAAAAATAAATACCAAAAAAATAATTTTAAATTTTTAAATTTTTTTGCTCCTAAAAAGATGAAACCATATTGAAATATTTTTTTTAATTATTTATTTTTGAAAACATATTCTAAAACTATATCAAACAAAATCTATTTTTATTTATTTATTTTCCATTCATCCACTTATCTTTTACCATCGTTGCCGTCACTTTCAACCCTCCATCGCCACAACCATTGCCACGTCTAGCTCATCTCCCTCTATCCTAGGCCTCCACAGTCAATAAAGAGTGATTCGTAGTGAGAGACTTGTGGAAGTGTATGGTTCATGGAAGAAAGTGATTGCAGCAGATAAGAAAAGAAGCGACGGAAGGAGATGGCAGATGAAAGAGGTGGTGCGGGTGATAGAGGATGATTGTGGCGTTTTAGAAATAAGGTTTAAGTAGAAGAAGATAAGGGTATTATGGTGTTTTTATTATACGACAAAATTATATTATGAAAATTTTCATTAAGTGTGTGAACTGAGCGAAATTAGTGTGTAAAAATAGAATTACCCCTTATAAAGGTTTAAATTGACATCTTTATCTCATGTTAATGACCAAACTGCCCTCAAAAGTAGGAGCTTTTATATATCTCTTTGGACCCACAAGCTAAGAAGAAAATATAGATCTAAAAGTTTAGAAATAAAAAAATAAAAAAAGGGGCAAAAAAAAAAAAACCTAAGGGTGCATTTGATTTAGTTTTGAAATCAGTTTTGAAAATTAAAAACTTATTTGTTTATGAGTTTTCAAAACTAGTTTTCAGTTGTATATTTTGGAAATAGTATTTAGAAAATTAAATTCAAAACTTGTTTGGTTATGCGTTTTCAAAACTAGTTTTTGAGTTTTTTTGGGTCTAGTATTTTTTTCGTCATGTAGTCAAAACTTTTTTGTAATATTATAATCAAATTTGTTTATTTCTTTCATATACATAATTTAAATGTACTTTTTAGGTACATTTAGTCTAATCTAATCTATACGGTAGAGTTTCACACTGTATTTGTTATTTTTTATGAACGTTTTAAAATTTTTAACACTTCTTTTTTGGTTTTATATCCACTCAATCTATATACATTTAAAACGTTTCACATTTATGAAAAACTTTTATAAAATTATTGAATAATGACAAATATACAAAAAAAAAAAAAAAAAAAACACCATTCATATGCAATTAATATGAACACCGTTCATTTAAAACCCCATTTAAAAAATTAATACAATTTTAATAGTTTATGTATTTATTAAATTTATTTTTAATTTCTTCACATTTTGTTTACTATTTAAGTATATCTAAATCATATGCATCTAAAACATAAAAAGTTATTTGACTAATACTTGAAAACCAAACAAAATCGATGTCAATTACTTGAAAACCAAACAAAGCTTTATAAATTATTTAAGAAGAAGACATTGGTTTATCGAAAGTAAATGTAGCTGATTTTTTTCACTAATTTGAAAAATAATAACATATTAATTCCAAATAACAATGCATGTTGTTTCAATTTTTTATATAATTTGACAAAACCTTCATTACAAAGTTGCTGAGTTGAGGTTTGTGGGCTTGGTCAATTGGGTTTTGAAAACTTGTTTGTGAAAATCTCAACCAAACAAGTTTTGGGTTTCAAAACTTGAGTTTGAAAGGAGTTATATGCTATGAAAACCTAAAACTAAATAGGTTTTGAATTTTAAATTTTGGAAAAGTAATTCAAAAACTCAACCAAATGAACCCTAAAATTTTCAACTAGACAAAATCTCAAGGACCGGGGTATTTGGCTTAATAATTGTGTAGCATGTTTTGTGGTGTGAGGTATTGGGTTCAACTCCTATGGAGATGAGTTTGATATCCTTTGTGGTGTAGTGGTTTATTCCTCCCCATTATGGGGGTTGATTGTATGTAGTTGTTTGATTGGGCTTAGTGGGTTTCACTTATTGGTTGTTAGACTTTCCAACTATTGTGGGGTAATAGTCCGTTCGATTTAGTAAATATTTTTCATGATTGTAATTACTCTTCTATCTATTGACCAAAAAACAAAAAAAAAAAATCTTCAGAAAAAATTCTAGGCCATGTTTGGTTTGTCTTTTAGAAAAAATTTTCAAAAGTTTTTTTGAAAAAATAGAAATTAATTTGATAAAAATAAATATCAAAAAGATATTTTTAAAATTTTAAATATTATTTATGAGTTCCCAAAAGATAAAATTATATAAAAATGTTAAGTTTTTTTTTTCAATTTTTTTATTTCTTTCACCAAATTAATTTTTATGTTTTTTAAAAAATTTCTAAAAATTAAACTAAACATGAAATTATGCAAATTACAATTACAATTAATTCTAAATTTTAAAACTAGACAAAAGCATGCATATCACAAAATCACAATAAACCCTAATATTTTCAACTAGACAAAAGCATCACAAAAAAACTTTAATTTTTACAGCCACAAAATTATTCTGGAAAAATCTTAATTTTTAAATTAACATATTTCCGTAGTAATTTATTCTAATGCAAAAGCTTGATAAAATGGCTGATACGGCCATGACAATGCTAAAAATAATAATAATAATAATAATAATAATAATAAAAGATGAAGAAGAAAATGAACGCAAATAATCTACCCAAGTGAGGTGAATTATAATTATGGAACAAGGAAATAGATGAGTATCTATTTGTTATCTTGAAGGTGATATAATATTGGGTTGTTCTAGAAAGTAGGTTAAAAGTTAACATTTTTTTTTTTTTAAAGTGTAAAAAAATAGAGAAATAATATGATTAAAAGAGGTTAAAAGCCAAAAAATTAAATTTTAACCTCTCGTCCAAAGAGGCCATTATCAAGAAAAACTATGTAATTGAACATAATACATTAGGATTACATATATATATATACACACACATGTAATTGAATACATCACATAGTATAAAAATAAATAAATAAATAAATTAATATCATAATATGTATGTTGTCTAAATGGTAAAAGTATTCTTAAAGAAACCTAAAGTCCTAAGTTCAAATTTTATTCACATCTTTGAATAATAATATTTTGTTATTTTAAGATAGGATTTTTATTTTAAGATAGGAAAATTTGTCACATGGCAGAAGGAGAAACCACCACACTATTAAATATCAAGTCATGTGCTCACATATATAACAGTATAGATAATATAATATAATATAGATAATTATATGCACCATTACCCATAATATAATTATATGTATATAGATATGGACATGAAATCATAATTTTTGTAGGTGAAACTGAGTATTATCAAACTTCAACTGATATTCAAGAATCAATTAATGAAAAATACATAATTGGACATAATGTATTATATATTATGTTTCTATGTTTTATTGTTAGGGGACAATTACCTTACAATGGTGTATAAGAAAAAATTATAATTATAATTATTAATATTTATAATGTTTATCATTTTTTTAAATTAATTTTTTTAACTTCTACTGCACTATTATTTGCCCTTTTATTAGTAAACAACTCTATTATTAAAAGTGATCAACTCTAAACCTAATTCGCCTCGTTTGGGGATAAATTATTTTAACATTTTTTTTTAACTTTTTATGAAAAAATTGTGTAAAAAAATAGAAATCACTTATAATGATTTTTTTACTTTTTAGCTAAAAGCGAAACTCTACAACATGTGTTAGCCTTTCAGTCTTAGAAAAAGGGTACTAAACAATGAAAAAAGGGAAAAATTTCAATCCAGTGTAAATGTTTAAAAAAAATTACAAATAAATGGTAAATTTTATACACATTAATAATTAAAATTATAAACTTTTTCATGATTAAGTAATAATTTTTTAGTACTCCCCATGACAAGTAATATCCCCCCCTCCCCCTCCCACTCCCAAAAAAAAAAAGGAAAAAACAGAGATAATTATGGAGATGAAACACCTAAAAGATCTATTTTTTTTTTATGGGAAACTTATGTGTAGGTCTTAATAAGTGGGCTTATTGTCCAATAGGTCCTATAATAATTAATGGCTTTTTCTTCAAACACTATTAAAAAAGTCACTAATTGTTAATTTTCAATGACAATTTGAAAATTTTGTAATAAAAAATGTCATTAATTATAAGTTTTTGCGACAATTTGAAAATTTTGTCACAGAAAACCGTCACTAATTATAAGTTTTAGCGGCAATTTATAAAAATCGTGACAAAAAAAGTCACTAATTGTCAATTTTTAGCAACATATACAAAAGTTTGTCACAAAAATTATTTTTAGCGACGATTTTATTAAGACTTATTTTCAATAGGACTTGATAGAAATTAAGTCCAACTATTAGGACCTACTGATAGTTTATCTTTTTCTCATTTGCTGAGTCATTAGTTGTATATAAAAGGGTAGAAAGTAGAAATAAGGGTATAATGGTCCTTTCACTTTCTAGTCATTTCAGTAAATTAAACTAAATATATTAATCGTGAGCATTATGGTACATTTACCTTTTTTTGTAAATGATGTCATCTGACAAGGGGTGGCAGTGGTATAATAGAGATTATGGGGGGTGGTAGTGATATTTCAAGAAAACAAGGGGGTGTTATAGTGTAATTTACCCAAAATGTTAATATATAAAATTATATAAAAATATATCTACAAAATGATATGATAATAATATTTTTGTAAAGAATGAACTTTTGGACTTCTAATGAATAAATATATAAATGAAATTACAAAGACTTTCCATTGGGGTGGACAAGCATTCACATGATCCTCCAAAATTAAATAGCTTGAACCGGTCCATCACAGAATTTTAATGATTTGAACGGACGGATGCAAATATATTTTTTTCAATTCACCTAAGTTTGGTCGAACGGATGGATGAGAGGTCACCCGACCTAACTCAATCTGCTAACACTCTTAAGAAAGTGAAGTTATGCTTTTATACTTTGTGTATTAAAAAAAGAACCTTTTATTTAGTAATTATATTTTCTATTTTATAAAACATGAAAGTTGAGTCTTTATTTTATTATAAAAAAAATGAACAATAACAAATTTTGGGCACAAAATAATAAATAATTACTAGACAATAGTTCGAAAAAAAATGCTTAAAACAGTAAAGCTCAAACTGCTAAACCACTTCGCATTCGCCTACTTACCTGCACGATCGCTCAATCTGCATCTGCTAACTAAGCGGACAGATGTGGATTAATTTTTTCCAATCCGGTTAAGTTTAGATGAATGGCGGATGAAATGTCACTTGACCCGCCCTGATTTGCGAGCATCTCTCATTTCCATGATCTCCAAAATAAAAAGGGATATTAGTGTCATTTTAGAAACCTTAAAAGAAATCTCTGTAATGTTGTTAAACCTCAAGCAGATCGATGTAATTTACCTTTTGTAATAAGTGTAATAAATTATTTTCTTATTTTTTATTTTTTTGTTATAGGGAGATCTTCATATCCTCCTGCAAATTCAAGACGGCGTCCATGTCGAGATCACCAAGATGTCCTATTGTCCGTTCCGGATGAGAGACTATAACTTGAGAACTTGTACCGATCCCTCAATACAAGCCTCATTTAAGTCAAGACTTGCGTAGCAGAAGGGAGTCGAACCCATTAGCAGCACCTTGAGGCTCCACCCAAGCCAACTGTGCTACCGCCCAGGAGTAGTATGATAAATGTTTGTTGAGAGATTTATGGATAAATTATATTTTGTCCTTTTTAAGTTTAGTCACTTTCCCATTTTGATCCTTAAAATTTATTTTTTCCCACTTTAACTTTTCATGTTTCAAATTTTTTTCAGTTTACTCGTAAGTTAATTTTTGCTAAAAATTAGACAAAAAATAACACATTGACAATTACGTGGCATAAAAATATTTTATTTTATATATAAATCACATTTCTGATACAAATTTAAATCCCAATATAATAATAATTTTTATATTATGTGACAGTTATTATGGCATTTTTTGTCTCATTTTAAATAGAAGTTAGCTTTAGGAGTAAATTGGAAAAACTTGAAATGTAAAGGGTCAAAGTGGAAAAAAAATAAACTTAAAAGGCTAAGGTGAGAAAGTGGTCAAATATAAAGAGGGCAAAGTGTAATTTATCCAGAGGTTTATTTGCACGTCTCGAAAAATATCAATTCACATGTTTTTATGAATTTGGATATTAACTTTTAAACAAAAATCAATTGTTTAGATACTTCCAAACAAAAATTGAATTGTTGGTAATTGATATTCCAACAACTAATTTTTGTTAAAAAATTAACATTTGAATATTTAATTTTTGTTAAAAAATTGATAACTAAACGACACTAATGGCATAAGGCCTTGTTTGGAATATTAGTTTTTGTGTTAAAAAAAGTCAAAAAATCAAAATATATTTTACATGCATCACCAAAAAAAAAAAAAAAAAAATTCTTTATATCTGTTTGAAAATGTCAAACTACTCTCATGAATAATTGATTTTTGATCAAAAATTAATAACTAAACAATACAAATGGCATAAGGCGTTGTTTGGGATGTTATTTTTTTGGTTAAAAAGAGTCAAAAAATCAAAATGTGTTTGAGTTACACTTAGGGTTGCAAATAAACCAAGCTATTTATGAAGAAGCTTGGCTCGTTAAGGGCTCGGCTCGGCTCGTTTAGTAAACGAGCTAAACTCGAGCTCGAATAAGTTTGGTGCGTTAAGTTCAGTTTGTTTATTTTTATTTAAATTATATAATAAATATATTATTTATATATTAAATAATATTAACAATATTTTTTTATTTAAATAATAGAAATAATATTAAAAAAATCTTATCGAGCCGAGCTGAGTTCGAGTTTCATTAATATTAACGAGCCAAGCTGAGTTTGAACCCAATTACTTATCGAGCTGAACTCGGACTTAATAAATAAGCTCGATAAGCAAACGAGCCGAGCTTGAACTTAGCAAAATTTGGCTCGACTCGGCTCATTTGCAATCCTAATTACACCCCACACACACACAAAAAAAGGAATCTTTGTATTAGTTTCAAAATACCAACTTACCCTCATGAATGTATAAGATTTTACACATTTAAAAGAATAAATTGGAAATTCAATAAAAATAAAATATGATATCATCCATTCACATTTTTCTATATATCTAAAAAAAGTCATTCCCTTACATTAACATTTAAAAAAAAAAAAAAAAATCTCGTAAATGTAAAAAAATTGCAAAAACTAATTCCAAAACCCTACTAATGCTATATTAGGTGAAATGTGAATAAAATATACCTACATTTCACCTAATTTTTTCATACGCATTTTCCTTTCCTTTTCCAAATCCCCTGTTAAACACAGCGTAAGATAAAAAATGTGGTGTGTAAATATATTCTATATTTTGGAAAGTGACTTTTCTTTTGACTTATTGGCTTATTATGAAAAAATGTGTAAAAAATAGAGGTGATATGACCTAAATAAGCTAATAAGTCAATAAGCCAATAAACTAGCTTTTTCCATCTTCCAAAAAAATATATCTAAAAATGCCATTCCCCTACATTGCTAAAACAAATTCCAAAATCCACTATAGATAAAAAAATGTGGTGTGTAAATAGTAGAGGTGAGTAAACATTTATCTGATCTGTCAAAATCAATCTGTCACAAAATGAACGATTTTAATGGTCTGAATGGACAGATGTAGATACAATTTTTTTTAATCCGCCTAAATTAGGACGGATGATAGATGGGTGGTCATCCAACCCAACCCGATTCAACAACTCCTAAGAAAATGAAATTATCTTTTTATGCTGTGTGTTAAAAAAATGACATTTTATTTAATAATTATATTTTCACTTTTTATGAAATATGAAAGTTGAGATTGTATTATAAAAAGGTTGAGATTGTATTTTTATTATAAAAAATAAATAATAAAAAAAATTGGCGCAAAATGTTAAAGAATTATTGAAAGACAGTTTGGAAAAAGGTCCAAAATAATAATGTATAAACCGCCAAACCAATTCATATCCGCTAACTGAATAAATAATTAAAAAAAAATGGTGCAAAATAATAAAGAATTTCTAAAAGATAGTTTGAAAAAAGGTCCAAAACAATAATGTGTAAACTGCCAAACCAATTCATACCTGTTAACTAAGCGAACGAACGCAAATTGATTTTTTTCAATCTACCAAGTTTGGACAGATAGCATATGAGAGGGGATTGTGATCCTCTCCATTTCATATTTATAATGGAGAGATTCCATTCCATCATCTAACATTGAGTGTAATGATCTTTTATAATTTAATTAATTATAAATTTACATTCCTATTTCATAGTCATTAGATATGCAATGTAAATTTTCCATTATATATATATATATAATGGAAATTATTAAAATCTGATGATAGCAGGGAGGGATCTAGAATTACCATTATGAGAGTGCGGAATTCTTATAATTTTAAGAGAGATTAACCAATAAATCCCATATTTTGGACTTGTGACCCATATAATTTCATATTTTTTCCTGGAGTGCTGCTATTAGCACCCCATCAATTATTTTGGAACCCTCGTTTTAGTTTTTTGTTTATTACAATAATAATCTCAAATGAAATTACCAAAAAGGACATCAATAATCTTGGAACACCCCATCTCACAATTAAGCTTACACACCCGCTACATCATGAATTATGGTTTATGAGAGCACCTATCTCCATCACCACCCATCCATCTTCCCCAAATTCCACCTTTCAAAACTTACCTAAAACCTTGAAAACCCTTTGGATGTAATATTCTGGCGGTAATGGTGACAACCATTTGATTACCTGCACTTCTCCGGCAATGATAATGAATGAAGTTTTTTTGGCAAACATAACTCCATGAGACGAGAAGAGTACAACAATAAAAAGCGCAGAAGAGGTTCATAGATTTGATGATATTCTTTATAGCGATCCCGGGTTTACCCCTTGTTGTACAGTGATCCGGACATGTGTCCGTAGATGTTAATAGTTGAGTATTGTCTTGTTTACATCCTTTCCTACTTTGTATTTGAGTTATAGGATGTATTGGGCAGGTTTGTTACAGGTTGGTTGTGCTTGGGAACCAAGTGTTGCTGCCCAGAAATTTGGCTGGTCGCTCGAGCGAGGGTTTGGTAGCTCGAGCGAGGGTTGGTTTTTGTGTCTGGTGGCTCGAGCCAGAGTGGCTTCGCTCGAGCGAGCGATTGCGTCTGGCTCAGACCTGAAGGTTGCATTTCTTGGCTCGAGCGAGCTTTCTTCGCTCGAGCGATCTGGTTCGTTCTTCGCTCGAGCGAGCGGTTCTTTGCTCGAGCGAGCGTCGTATTGCAAATCGGAAAATTTGCACTGTTGGCTCAAGCGAGCTTATTGTTAATCATATTATTTAATTTTGATGATGTCTAAAATATATTATTTAATATACATATTATTTGACACAAAATATTATCTTTTTAAAATATATATATTTGTTAAATATTATTTAAATAAAAATATTTTCAAAAGCTTTACTATTCACTTTTTGAAAAATAGGGTTAATTACTATTCATCTTTTGACAAAACGATTAGTTTAAAATATATATTTGTTAAATATTATTTAAATAAAAATATTTTCAAAAGCTTTACTATTCACTGTTTGAAAAATAGGGTTAATTACTATTCATCTTTTGACAAATCAATTAGTTATATAATTTTGATAAAAATGATTGATTGGTTGTCTTGTTTTGACAAAATTGATATGGAGTGGTAAAATATGTTTAGTTTAAAATCTCTACAACTTGTACAATATTTTAAAGAGAGCATATATTTTCAGATCCCTCATAAATATTATTTAAAGAGATTTTTCTCCGTATGCAAATATTTGATCAGAACATATATAACGTCATATGCAGAATACATCACGTGCGCTATTAAATTTTTTACACTACATTGATTATATCATATTCAAACAAGAAGAAATAGATGGAGTTATATATATATATATGTATATATATATATATTATAAACTAGATGGAGAAAATTATTTGTTTGTTTGAAAGTTGTAAACTTTGTATTAAATTGTCTACAAAAACGGTGGCTCCATGTTTGAAAAAACAAAAAGAAAAAAATCAGTTTTATTTTTATTCTTGTCATTTGCTGACTATTTAAAATTAAGGAGTGTGCTTATGTAAGCAATGACATCAAGAGCCTGCTTATGTAAGTGATGACATCAGGAGCGTGCTTATGTAAGCGATGACGTCAGGAGCGCGCTTATGTAAGCCATGACGTCAGTAAGGAGCGTCCAACGGATATATTTTTGTGTATAAATAGAAGTGTTGGATGTGAAGAACAAACCAAGAACTTGAAGAGAAAAATTTTCTGTGAGCTCCAAAATTCTGAGTATTCTGCTCTTTCACTTTCAGATCTAAATCTAGCATTTGTTCTTACACTTTCATATCTACTCTTTGTGAGAGAATCATTGTAAAAGAGGATTTATATTACCCTTATTCTTATTCCTTATTTTTTTTTGAGAGATTTTGTAAGGGTGAGGCTTTTATTGTTGAGTGAGGCTCAATAGATAAGAGTAAGTCCTGTGCTAAATCCACAAGCTTGGTGGTGTATTTATTCAAGTGATAGTAAAGAAATTCTCAAGGAGGTTCCTTGGGGAGTGGACGTAGGTCGGCGTGCCGAACCACTATAAATCGCGGTGTTTGATTTTCTCTCCCTATCTCTCTTACATTTATATTGCTAATTATTATTCTGTTTGTTTTATTTATTAAAATTTTGAATATTGTGTTAATTTTAATACTGTGAAATTTTTTAATAACCCAATTCACCCCCGTCTTGGGTTGCCTATCTGGGATAACAATTGGTATCAAAGCCTAGACTCTAGTTTCTGTGACTTAACCGTCTTAGAGTAGATCATGGCAACTCCTAGTTATTCTTTACCCGAGGGACAAGCATCTAATAGGCCACCTCTATTTAGCGGCACAAATTTTAGTTATTGGAAAACTAGGATGACCATACATATTCAATCTAATGATTATGAATGTTGGAAAATTATTTGCAATGGTCCAAAAATTCCTACCAAAACTGTAGATGGACGTAGGGTACCAAAACCTGAAGATGAGTGGGATGATTCAGATACTAGAATGGCCCAAATTAATGTCAAAGCTACAAACATGTTGTACTGCGCCTTAGATGCCAACGAGTTCAATAGA
Source organism: Camellia granthamiana (assembly GCA_036172215.1). Classification (NCBI taxonomy): domain Eukaryota; kingdom Viridiplantae; phylum Streptophyta; class Magnoliopsida; order Ericales; family Theaceae; genus Camellia; species Camellia granthamiana. Next base: position 106,630,884 of record CM069907.1, read on the forward strand.
ATTTCCACTTGTAAAACCGCAAAAGAAATTTGGGACAAGCTTATAGTGACTCATGAGGGAACCGAACAAGTTAAAGAATCTAGAGTCAGTTTGCTAGTCCATAATTATGAACTTTTTAAAATGAAGCCTGATGAAACTATTCCTCAAATGTTTACTCGTTTCACTGATATTATTAATGGTTTAACTTCTCTTGGCAAAACATATACTAATGCTGAAATTGTAAGAAAAGTGCTTAGGTCATTGCCAAAAAGTTGGGAGACAAAAGTCATTGCCATTACCAAAGCTAAGGATTTATCAAAGCTAAGTCTAGATGAGTTAATGGGATCTCTCTTAACTCATGAGCTCATAATGCAAGAAGGAAAGGAAGAGGAGGACAACAACAAGAAGAAAGGAATAGCCTTCAGATCCACCTCGAAATATCAAGAGGATAAGGAAGATGATTCAGATGAGGATGAGGAAATGGCATTCATCACTAGAAAGTTCCAAAGGTTTGTGAGAAAGAAACAAGGCGTACGAAATTTTTTCAGAAAAGACTTCAACAACAGGGATTTTCAAAGAGGAGAAAATCACAAAAAACCTGAAGTAACCTGCTACGAATGCAACAAACTTGGACACTACAAATCAGAATGTCCAGAACTTAAGAAAAAATTCAAGAAGGACAAGAAGAAAGCTATGATTGCAGCATGGGGAGAAGATAGTGATGAAAGCGACACAGAAACCGAAGTTTGCAAAAACGAGGTTGCTAACCTATGTTTAATGGCACTTGGAAATGAAAATGAGGTAAATGACGAATCCTTTACATTTGATGAATTACAATTAGCTTTTGATGAATTACATGCTGAATTTAAAAAACTTAGTTTGAAAAATAATTGTCAAAAGAAAGTAATTTCAAGTTTATCAAAAGAAAATGAATCATTGACTTCCAAGATAAATATTTTAGAAAATGAAGCCATGAAAAAGGAAAATGAGATTTTAACTCAAAAAGAGTCTTCAATTTCTGAAAAACATTTAGTTGTATTGCAAAAAGAAAACGAGTCTTTAAAAAATGAGCAAATTATTTTGAAAGAAAATATTGAAGACTTGAAAACTACTCTTTCAAAGTTCACTCAAGGTAGAGAGACTTTAGATAAAATTCTTAAAAATCAAAACCGTACTTTTGGTAGAGCCGGAATTGGATATAAACCTTTTTCAAAAGTAAAAACTGCCAAAAATGGCTTTGTATATGCATCTTCTAATCACTCTCATCTCACATGTCATTTTTGTGGAATAAAAGGTCATATTTCACCTTCATGTCCTATTAAAAGAAATCCTTTTGCTAAAATAAAAAAGATGTGGGTCCCTAAGGATATCCTGAGAATGTCAAATTCTAACTTTTATGGACCCAAGAAAAAATGGGTACCAATAGAGAAATCAAATTTTTGTAGGTATGTTTCAAGACAAAATCCAGTAACGATAGATGGTATCTCGACAGTGCATGTTCGAGGCACATGACTGGAAATAAAGCTATGTTCGCCACACTCCAACCTAAGGATGGCGGATATGTGACTTTTGGCGACAATAGTAAGGGTAAAATCATTGGTGTAGGAAGTATTGGTAAAAATTCCTCTCCTATTATTGAAAATGTTTTATTTGTTGAAGGTTTAAAACATAACTTGCTTAGTATTAGTCAATTATGTGATAAAGGTTATAGAGTTATTTTTGAAAAAACTCATTGCACTATTGAAAACACTCTAGAAAATAAAACTTTATTTATAGGTTACAGACATGAGAATGTATATGTGTTTGAGTTGCACGATTTGTCTTCTCATTTTAATATTAAATGTTTATCTGCTATAAACGATAATGGTTGGCTTTGGCATAGAAGATTAGGACATGCTCATTTTGATTTAATTTCCAAACTTTCAAAAAATGAGTTAGTCATAGGTTTACCAAAAATTGTTTTTGAAAAAGATAAACTTTGTGATGCATGTCAATTTGGAAAACAAACTAGAATTTCTTTTAAATCCAAAAATATTGTTTCAACTACTAGACCGCTTCAACTCTTGCATATTGATCTATTCGGACCATCTAGAACATTAAGTTTAGGAGGAAAATCTTATGCCCTTGTTTGTGTTGATGATTTTACTAGATATACATGGGTATTATTTTTAGCACACAAAAATGAAGCTTTTTATAATTTCTCAAAACTTTGTAAAAGAATTCAAAATGAGAAAAATCTTAATATTTGTAGTATTAGAAGTGACCATGGTAGAGAATTTGAAAATGATGATTTTATTATGTTTTGTGATAACTTAGGAATAGATCATAATTTCTCAGCCCCTAGGACTCCTCAACAAAATGGAGTAGTTGAAAGAAAAAATAGAACTCTTGAAGAAATGGCCCGTACTATGCTTTGTGAAAATAATTTACCTAAATATTTTTGGGCGGAAGCTGTTAACACTGCATGCTATGTTACAAACCGTGCCATGATTAGACCTATTCTTAAGAAAACCCCTTATGAACTTTGGAAAGGAAGAAAACCTAATATTAGTCACTTGCGTGCTTTTGGTTGTAAATGCTTTGTATTAAATAACAATAAAGATAACTTAGGAAAATTTGATGCTAAATCGGATGAAGCTATATTTCTTGGTTATTCTATGTCTAGTAAAGCTTATAGAGTATTCAATAAAAGAACTCTACTTGTTGAAGAATCTGTGCATGTTGTTTTTGATGAATCTAACGATATTATTTCCAAGAATCTTGTAAGTAATGATATTGTAGAAAATCAACCAAGCATGGAGAGCATTTACAAAAAGGAAAATGAAGAAAATCCATTACGCGAACATGAAGAAGAAATGACAATGGAGAAACTACAAGAAATATATGCTCTTCCAGAAAGTGACTCAAATCTACCAAAAGAATGGAAGTATGCTCATGGCCACCCCAAAGACCTCATCATAGGTGATGCGGCGGAAGGTATAAAAACTCGTTCCTCTATTAGAAATATTTGTGGTAACCTAGCATTTGTTTCACAAATTGAACCAAAATCTTTTTTAGAAGCTGAAAATGATGAAAACTGGATTTTAGCAATGCAAGAAGAATTAAATCAATTTGAAAGAAATGAAGTTTGGTTTTTGACCCCTCGACCTAAGGATCATCCCGTTATTGGTACAAAATGGGTTTTTCGAAATAAAATGGACGAATCTGGAGTTGTTACTAGAAATAAAGCTAGATTAGTAGCTCAAGGCTATAATCAAGAAGAGGGAATTGATTTTGATGAAACTTTTGCACCGGTTGCTAGACTTGAAGCTATTAGAATGTTACTTGCTTTTGCGTGTTTTAAAGATTTTAAATTATATCAAATGGATGTTAAAAGTGCTTTTTTAAATGGGTACATTTCGGAGGAAGTCTATGTTGAACAACCGCTCGGTTTTGAAAATCATAAATACCCGGATCATGTTTTCAAACTTTCAAAAGCTTTATATGGCTTAAAACAAGCTCCTAGAGCATGGTATGAAAGATTGAGTAATTTTCTACTTGACAAGGGTTTTTGTAGAGGAAAAATTGATACAACACTTTTTATAAAAATCAAAAAAGAAGATATGCTAATTGTTCAAATTTATGTTGATGATATTATTTTTGGTGCTACTAATGAAAATTTGTGCAAAGAGTTTGCTAAAGACATGCAGGGTGAGTTTGAAATGAGTATGATGGGGGAATTAAATTACTTCCTTGGTCTACAAATTAAACAAACTAATGATGGAATCCATTTAAATCAAACGAAATATATCAAAGATCTACTCAAGAGGTTTGAAATGGAATCATCAAAGCCTGCAACAACTCCAATGAGCACATCGATAAAAATCGACAAAGATGAGCAAGGTAAACCTGTAGATGAAAAGAAATATCGAGGTATGATTGGTTCTTTACTCTATCTTACTGCAAGTAGGCCCGACATAATGTTTAGTGTTTGTATGTGTGCACGTTTTCAATCCGCACCGAAAGAGTCACACATCACCGCAGTCAAACGCATTTTTAGATATCTTGTCGGCACTCCAAATTTGGGATTATGGTATCCTAAGGGAACCACCTTTGAACTTTTTGGTTACTCAGATGCCGACTTTGCGGGATGTAGACTTGACCGAAAAAGCACTAGTGGCACTTGTCACTTTCTTGGACACTCACTCACTTCTTGGTTTTGCAAAAAACAAAACTCAGTGGCTCTGTCAACTGCTGAAGCAGAATACATTGCCGCCGCTGGGTGTTGTGCACAATTACTTTGGATGAAACAACAACTTCAAGATTTTGGACTTCACTATGATAAAATTCCTATAAAATGTGATAACACAAGTGCCATTAACCTTTCAAAAAATCCTATTCAGCACTCACGCACTAAACACATTGAAATAAGGCATCATTTTCTTAGAGATCATGTACTCAAAGGTGACATTGAACACGAATTTGTGCCTACAAATTGTCAATTAGCTGACATATTTACCAAGCCTCTAAATGAAGAACAATTTTGTTATATTAGAACAGAACTTGGTATGATGAATACTCCAATATAATGTTTATATTAAAAAATAATTTTTTAAATAATTAAATAAAATAAATATTGTAATAATAATAATTATTATAAAGAAAATAATAATAATAATAATAATAATAACAATAATAATATACATATATTTATATATATAATTTTTCTCTCTCTCCCTTTCCGTCTCTATCTCTCACCCACTCTCTCCTTTACTCTCTCTTTTTCTCTTTCTCTTGATCTCTTGCTCTCCCCTTCTTCCTCAGCCGACTCCATATCCATGTTCACCATCATCTACAACAATCTCCACCATCCACAAAATTATCCATCACTTTCATCACTACTATCATCCACCCAAATTCCTCACCCATCCACGGAACTCCATCACTTCTCTACCCAAAAATCTGCATCACCATCTTTACCGATCCATCAAGTTCCATCGCCGATCCACCAAGATCCGTGACAGATCCATCAAGATCCATTGTCGATCTGCACAAATTCGTCATTGATCTACCCGATCTTCTCCATTTCTTCCGATTCTCAAGGTCATCACCGATCAACATGTTAAAATTATTGTTGCACTGTGTTGTATTTTTTTACTTGTTATATGTGCTCCAAATTCTCTTAGATTTAATATTGGATGCTTCTACCTTGATTGAAGTATTTGTTTTTATTTTTATTTTCTCCTTTTATGCTAGTGCACTTGGTGTAGTTGTTTATGGCCAGATCTTAAGGGCCCTTGGTACTATAGATTGGTAATTTGTTTTGTTTTCAAATTTATGTAATTTTTGGTGCATTAATTCAGGGGGAGACTCATATATTTTGCGATTAACAATCATTATAAACATACATAAAAAAAAAGGGGGCGTATGTATATTATGTGCATAATTTTAGGGGGAGTTTATATATCATTTTTTTTTAATTCTTATCTGCACCAACAAACAAATTTTTTTTTTTTGTGCAAAAACAAAATAAAAAAAAAAAATTAATCATAATAATAAAAATAACATAAATCAAATAAAAAGGAAGAAATGCTCGAAATTTTATTTCAGAAAAAGAAAATATTACTCGATTACATGTAAATTTTCAGAAGGCTTCACAGGTTTTTTCTTTTTCACTTCTCTCAACAACTGTTCATGAGCCTCTTTTACATGTCTCTCTCTATTTTCGATTTCTGTGAGTCTTGGCATTATCACCGTTGCATAATAATGCACTGCATTCTCCAACTGTGCATTTTTCCTTTTTAGCTCCTTCTTCTCCTTAGCCATATTAACTACTTGTTGTTTTAACAAGCACACCTCATCTCTCCATTGCTGATTTTCTTGTACTCTTGCTTGTAATCGTCGCGCCATATTGGTAACTGCAGTCATGGCCTGTGTACTAAGAGCCATAGTGTTATTAATAGCATCGAAATCATTTCGACTACCAATACCACTAGACCCCTCATTTACAGGCATAGCATGTGCCTGCGTCACTGGTACTCTCTCATTTGCCTGCATTACAGGCACCTCATGCAGGTCCGACTCATTGATCGCCAAGGTAAGGAATGACATGATTACAAACGAAGCTACCACAAATTTTTCTCTCACACACTTGATAATTTTGTATCTTTGCATCTGATCTATGTCACTTTTTATACACTCCATTGCTCCATTACTCGATGCATATCTGCTATATCTGCTCAAATCTTTTGTTTGTCCATATTTCCTGCGCTCGAGATGCTCCAAAATCCCCACACTGATTCCGACAAGACCGACGGCCCATTATTTTATTTTTGGCCGCTCAGATTATTGTATCAAATGTGTTTGTTTCTTATCTTCATCTTTATTTTTGATGATGTCAAAGGGGGAGAAAAAATATGATTTTGAAAATTATATGTTGCAGATTTGTCAAATATTTTGTCAATTTTATTTTATTTTGTGTCAAATCCATACACATATTGCCATCATCAAAAAGGGGGAGATTGTTAATCATATTATTTAATTTTGATGATGTCTAAAATATATTATTTAATATACATATTATTTGACACAAAATATTATCTTTTTAAAATATATATATTTGTTAAATATTATTTAAATAAAAATATTTTCAAAAGCTTTACTATTCACTTTTTGAAAAATAGGGTTAATTACTATTCATCTTTTGACAAAACGATTAGTTTAAAATATATATTTGTTAAATATTATTTAAATAAAAATATTTTCAAAAGCTTTACTATTCACTGTTTGAAAAATAGGGTTAATTACTATTCATCTTTTGACAAATCAATTAGTTATATAATTTTGATAAAAATGATTGATTGGTTGTCTTGTTTTGACAAAATTGATATGGAGTGGTAAAATATGTTTAGTTTAAAATCTCTACAACTTGTACAATATTTTAAAGAGAGCATATATTTTCAGATCCCTCATAAATATTATTTAAAGAGATTTTTCTCTGTATGCAAATATTTGATCAGAACATATATAACGTCATATGCAGAATACATCACGTGCGCTATTAAATTTTTTACACTACATTGATTATATCATATTCAAACAAGAAGAAATAGATGGAGTTATATATATATATATATATATATGTATATATATATATTATAAACTAGATGGAGAAAATTATTTGTTTGTTTGAAAGTTGTAAACTTTGTATTAAATTGTCTACAAAAACGGTGGCTCCATGTTTGAAAAAACAAAAAGAAAAAAATCAGTTTTATTTTTATTCTTGTCATTTGCTGACTATTTAAAATTAAGGAGTGTGCTTATGTAAGCAATGACATCAAGAGCCTGCTTATGTAAGTGATGACATCAGGAGCGTGCTTATGTAAGCGATGACGTCAGGAGCGCGCTTATGTAAGCCATGACGTCAGTAAGGAGCGTCCAACGGATATATTTTTGTGTATAAATAGAAGTGTTGGATGTGAAGAACAAACCAAGAACTTGAAGAGAAAAATTTTCTGTGAGCTCCAAAATTCTGAGTATTCTGCTCTTTCACTTTCAGATCTAAATCTAGCATTTGTTCTTACACTTTCATATCTACTCTTTGTGAGAGAATCATTGTAAAAGAGGATTTATATTACCCTTATTCTTATTCCTTATTTTTTTTTGAGAGATTTTGTAAGGGTGAGGCTTTTATTGTTGAGTGAGGCTCAATAGATAAGAGTAAGTCCTGTGCTAAATCCACAAGCTTGGTGGTGTATTTATTCAAGTGATAGTAAAGAAATTCTCAAGGAGGTTCCTTGGGGAGTGGACGTAGGCCGGCGTGCCGAACCACTATAAATCGCGGTGTTTGATTTTCTCTCTCTATCTCTCTTATATTTATATTGCTAATTATTATTCTGTTTGTTTTATTTATTAAAATTTTGAATATTGTGTTAATTTTAATACTGTGAAATTTTTTAATAACCCAATTCACCCCCCCTCTTGGGTTGCCTATCTGGGATAACACTTATCTTCGCTCGAGCAAGTTCAATTGTTGTGTCTGGTCGCTCGAGCGACCAAGGCTTCGCTCGAGCGAGCCTGTTTATATCAGCAAGGCAACACCGAGTTAACCTTCACTTTTTCAAGACTTTTTATTTTCAAAACCCTAAAATTTGAGAGCCCTTCTCTCTAAAATTACTCTCTCTCTAAGATTTGATCTACCTAGGGTGATTTCCTACCCTAAGGCCTTTGTTAAAAAGATAGAGGGTGACTTGGGCTTCGTTTTAATCGGAACAAATTTGGTTTTGGAGCAAGTTGGGTGTTGGGCATCATCTCCTTTTGAGCTCAATCTTTGAGGTAGGGATATCCTACTCCTCTTTATGAGTTTTGTCTTTCAATTTTAGCATTTTGATATGTTGGAAGTTGTTGTGTAATTTTGGGAAAACTTTGGGCCATTATGTAATTTTACAAAAGTTGGGGGTTTTCATCTATGATAAACCTAGAAGCATGTTTGGTATAGAAACATGGAATTAATGTTGAAACATTAAGGAAATTGGAACCTAAGGGTTGTGATGTTAATTATGGAGAATGCCCTAATTACATTGATTGATTAATTTGGATAATTAATTGTATTGATTTGTGATGTATATAATTGTTGTTTATATGCATTGTGTTGTGTTGGAGGAGATAGGGGATGTACTCCACGGTTTAGGGGAAGATAGGGGATGAACCTCTAAACCGGATGTTGTTGGGAGGAGATAGGGGATGAACTCCGTAGATAGAGCGGGTATGCTTATCTAGAAGTGTTGACAGAGCGGATATGCTTGTCGTTGGAAGTGTTGATGAAGTGAAAAGTGTTGGCATGAGTGTTTGTCTCATGTGTGATGTTTGGCCAGGTTCTGAGCCAAAGTTATGAAATGGCAAATAAAAGGAATGAAATGGAAATGAAAGGAAATATAGACTTAAGTGTCTTGGAATTGTGTTATGTTATGAATGAATGTAAAAGTGTTGACCATCTATCAACTGTTAATCTTTTAGTCATTGTTCATAATTGGTTTAGTATATTTCTACTGGGCTGTGGCTCACCCTATATGGGAACATCATTTTCAGGTACAGGAAGTATGCCACCCCCAAGGACTTAGTTGGGAGGCTAGTGGCGGACAGGCTTTTTGGTTGTCTTTCCTTTTGTTGTATTACATGTAAATTCAAGCCAAGGGCTTTATGTGTAAATGAGTTAGCACTCTACTTTTGTGTAACCAAGTGTTAACTTGGAAAGCTGTAAGCCCTTAGGGCATTTGCTATTGTTGTTAGCATGTAATACTTTTTGTAATAAAACTCTGGTGAATGGAAGGATGTGGACCTTTAATATATCATAGCATGTCTATATTGTTGGGTTTAATGTTATTATTTTGAGGGCGTTACAACTTGGTATCAGAGCGTACCGGGTTCGAATACTTTGGGTACGTGGGAAGTGATTAGGATCACAATGGGTTTGTCTCGCTTAATAGAGACTTAAGTGTACTGTTATGCTTACGTGATAACATGCTTATGTGATTATTTGGGTATGGGATTTAATTTTTGGATGTTGATTGGATCTTTGGGTTTCTGGGAGTCTTGTTGGAAAAGCACTTGATCAATGCTGTTTCTAACCAGTACTCTAGTAACGCCTTGGGACTATCATTATCCGGAAATGAAATTCGTAAGTGCTTATGTGTTTATGTGCTTACGTGGAATGAATTACAGTTGTCTATGCATTAGGACGTGAGTGTTTAGTTTTGGCACGTTTATGAATGTGCTAATGTTCTGTGTTACCTTATTAGGATGTCAGGACGAGCAAGAGGTGGTAGGCGTGGTAGGCCTAGGAGGCAGGAGGTGCCATTACCGGAGGAGATTCCGGCAGTTCAGGAGGGGGTTGGTCAGGCCAATGTGGCCGAGCCAGCGGGTCAGCAGGCCATGAGTGCCTTGGCCCAGGAGATAGCAGGAGCTCTGGGCATTCTCAGAGCAGGGAATCAGGCAGCTGAGGCAGGGCCTTCCTTCTTGAAAAGGGAGTTCTTCCGGTCTAACCCGGAGGAGTTTGTTGGGGATCCTAAGGAGCCACTGAAGGCAGACGAGTGGCTAGAACAGATGAGTAAAACGTTCGAGATGCTAGGCATTGAGGACGGAGCATTGAAAGTGACCTTGGCATCCTTCCAGCTGAAGGGAGATGCGGGTCAATGGTGGAAGTATGAGAAAGCTCGTGTTGGTGGTACTTGGGAGGCGTTTGTGAATGCTTTCCAGGAGAGGTTTTTATCTGCTGTGGCTAGAGAGAGGCTGAGGGATCAGTTTAGCCGGCTTAAGCAGGAGGGTTTGTCTTTGGCCGAGTTTGAGGCTACATTTACTAGCTTGTCCAGGTTTGCACCTGAACTTGTGGCGACAGAGGAGCGCCGTTGCTACGAGTTTGAGCGGAAGTTGAGATGGGATCTCAAGTTGAAAGTTGGTGGACCCTACATTCGAGATTACAGGCATTTGGTGGATGCTGCAGCTCATATGGAGCTGATGATGCAGGAGGGAGAGGAGGAGAAACATGGAGGCTCCAAGAGGGGCCAAGAGGGACAGGGTGATGGTAGGAGGCAGATGGGTTATAACCCTCAGCAGTCCCAGGGTGGTTTGGCTAGGTCGACTTTCCCAGTACCGAGTGCAGGCTCCGGGAGGGGCAGTCAGGGAGAGTTCACCTGTTTCAAGTGTGGCCAGCCGGGTCACAAAGCTTCAGTTTGCCCACAGAAGGGCGGGGGTCAGAGAGCTGCTTCTTCGTCAGCTAGACCGCAGAGTCAGAGTTCGGGCAGGGGGCAGCCCTTGTCTTGTTATCAGTGTGGACAGCCTGGGCACATGAAAAGGTTTTGCCCACGGTTGAGTGCCACTTCAGGAGTGTCTGGTTCTAGACAGACGCATGGATTTCAGCCAGCTCAGTCTGTGCAGGCCTCGAGGGCCAATCCAGGGGCTTTGTCATCCCAGTCAGTGCAGCAGTCCTATGCTCCGAGAGGCGAGCAGGTGGATCAGGGGCCTACAGGGCGCGTGTATGCTGTTACCGCGCAGGACCTTGTACCGGCTCCATCAGTAGTGAGAGGTACCTTTCTGTTTTGCAATTCGGTTGCTAGTGTGTTGATTGATACGGGTGCGTCTCATTCTTTTGTATCTGCTGCATTTGCATCTGTGTTGGAATTGGAGTTAGCATTGTTAGCATCTCCTATTTGCGTAGTGTCACCTATTGGGGGTGAGTTGATTTTGAAACACGGGTGTAGAGGTTGTGATATAGAGGTTGATGATCATAAGCTTCCGTTTCCTTTTGTAGTCATGCCCATGAAGGGCTTTGATGTTATTTTGGGTATGGACTGGTTATCGTCATACCGAGCTGTTATTGACTGCTACCGCCAGAGGGTTACCTGTTGTACCGTGAGCGGGGAATATTTCCATTTCTTGGGAGACCGGGTTGGTAGTATTGTACCACCGGGGTATGGTCCGCGAGGGCGGAATGAGCTTAGTGGTTTACTTGCTAGCTTTGAGAGTGGTGAGTGTGATGAGATTCAGATTGTGTTACCGAGAGTAGTTTGTGAGTACTCGGATGTTTTTCCCGAGGACCTTGTTGATTTGCCACCTCACCGAGAGATTGAGTTCTCTATCGATTTAGTGCCCGGCACGGCGCCGATTTCTATGGCACCTTACCGTTTTGCTCCAGCAGAGTTGGTTGAGTTGAAAGTTCAGCTCCAGGAATTGCTAGATAAGGGCTTTGTTCGCCCTAGTGTTTCACCGTGGGGAGCGCCGGCACTCTTTGCTAAGAAGAAAGATGGTGCCTTGAGATTGTGTATTGACTACCGGAAGTTGAATCGGGCTACGGTTAAGAATAAGTACCCTATGCCCCGTATAGATGATTTGTTTGACCAGTTGAAGGGTTCCCGTTGTTTCTCTAAGATAGATTTGAGATCGGGTTACCACCAGTTGAGGGTCAGGGAGGAGGATATTCCGAAGACGGCATTCCGTACGCGGTATGGCCATTATGAGTTTCTGGTAATGCCATTTGGGCTTACCAACGCACCGGCAGTCTTTATGGACTTGATGAACCGGATCTTCCGGGAATTCTTGGATCGTTTTGTGGTCGTCTTCGTGGATGACATTCTTATCTATTCACCTTCAGAGGAGGAGCACGAGGAACACTTGAGAGTGGTGCTTGAGTTGCTTAGAGCCCATAGGTTGTATGCCAAGTTTGGGAAGTGTGAGTTTTGGCTAAGAGAAGTCAAGTTTTTAGGCCATGTGGTTTCCGGGGAAGGGGTGTCTGTTGATACATCCAAGACTGAGGCAGTGCAAGATTGGGCACAGCCTAAGAGTGTGTTTGAGATCCGCAGTTTTCTGGGATTAGCTGGGTATTACCGTCGGTTTGTGAAGGATTTCTCCAGGTTAGCTTCACCGTTGACCAGATTGACTCGGAGAGGAGTCAGCTTTGTATGGAGCAAGACTTGTGCAAAGTCGTTCCAGGAATTGAAAGTTAGACTGACCACCGCTCCGGTCTTGATTATTCCGGAGAGAGGGTTGGGTTATGCAGTCTATTGTGATGCCTCACGAGAGGGTTTGGGTTGTGTGTTGATGCAAGAGGGGAAAGTGGTAGCTTATGGCTCACGTCAGTTGAAAATTCACGAGAAGAATTACCCTACGCATGATCTAGAGTTAGCGGCTGTGATCTTTGCCTTGAAAATCTGGAGGCACTACCTTTATGGTGAGAGATTCGAGGTATTCTCGGATCACAAGAGTCTGAAATATCTGTTTTCACAGAAAGACTTGAATTTGAGGCAGAGGAGGTGGATGGAGTTCATTGAGGATTACGACTTCGAGTTGCATTATCACCCGGGGAAGGCCAATGTTGTGGCCGATGCCCTTAGCAGGAAATCCATTAGTGATGTAGCTTGTGTAGCCATCCGGGAGTGGGAGATGTTGGGGGCCATTGGAGAGTTTGATTTGCTTTTGAGCGAATCCGTTGAGGCTGCGGCCTTGTTTTCTGTTGTTGCACAGCCGACGCTTGTGACTAGAGTGTTAGAGGCACAGAGAGGTGACCTTGAGATAGAATCCCTCAGAGAGAAGATCTCCAGTGGGAAGGTTGAGAAGGGTTTGACGGTGTATCCCGACCTGAGTGTGAGATACCGAGACCGTTTGTTTGTACCGGAGTCTTGCCGAGAGGAAGTACTCCGAGAGTTTCACCATTCGCGCCTTGCGGTGCATCCGGGAGGTACTAAGATGTACCGGGATTTGGGTCGCCAGTTTTGGTGGCGGGGTATGAAGAGAGATGTGGCAGTTTTTGTGTCCAAGTGCCTTACTTGCCAGCAAGTGAAGGCCGAGCATCAGAGGCCAGCGGGTTTGTTACAACCCTTGCCTATTGCCGAGTGGAAGTGGGAGCATGTCACTATGGACTTCGTTGTAGGTCTTCCGAGGACTCAGCGGGGTAGTGATGCTATTTGGGTGGTTGTAGACCGGTTGACTAAGTCGGCGCACTTCATTCCTATGCGCGTGAGAGATTCAGTAGATCATCTTGCCGACTTGTATATTCGGGACATAGTGAGGTTGCACGGGGTCCCAGTGACGATCGTCTCAGATAGAGATCCTCGTTTTACTGCTAGGTTGTGGCAGAGTTTGCAGAGTGCCTTGGGTACTAAGTTGACCTTTAGTACAGCTTATCATCCTCAGACTGACGGGCAGTCCGAGCGTACTATTCAGATCCTCGAGGATATGCTTCGGGGTTGTGTCCTTGATTTCAGTGGGACGTGGGAGAGGCACTTACCATTGGTAGAGTTTGCCTACAACAACAGTTTTCAGTCTAGTATCGGTATGGCACCGTTTGAGGCCTTGTATGGCCGACCCTGTAGGTCTCCAGTTTGTTGGGCCGAGGTGGGTGATACACCTTTGTTGGGTCCGGAGTTGGTTAAGGAGACGACGGAGAAAGTTGAGCTTATCCGTAGGAGGCTTATTACAGCCCAGAGTCGTCAGAAATCTTATGCTGACCGTAAGAGAAGACCATTGGAGTTTGAGATGGGTGATCATGTGTTTCTGAAGATATCACCTAGACGGGGTTTGATGAGGTTTGGGAAGAGTGGGAAGTTATCCCCTCGGTTTATTGGTCCTTTTGAGATCCTTGAGAGGGTTGGCGAGGTTGCTTATCGTTTAGCTTTGCCGCCACAGTTATCCGGAGTTCATGACGTGTTTCATGTGAGTATGCTTCGGAAGTATGAGCCGGATCCATCACATGTGTTGGATTGGACCGACTTAGAGGTAGATGAGGATGCCTCGTATGAGGAGAGACCGGTTCGGGTCTTGGATAGGCGGGATCAAGTCCTGCGTGGCAAGACCATTCCTTTAGTGAAGGTTTTGTGGAAACATCACGGAGTGGAGGAGGCCACTTGGGAACGTGAGTTGGGAGTCCGCGAGAAATATCCGGACTTGTTTGTTGATGTGTAATCGAGTATTGCAATTGTGAAATTGTAATGAAATTTAAGAGTATTAAAAATGTCTTCAATTGGAAAACATGGTGCATGTTTTGGTTAATGGATATGTTGTAGAACTTGCCTTGTTATGGGAGTTGATTATAATATTGCATGTGTTGGCTATATTATAGAAATGGAATTATATCATGATTATTGCTTATGATATGAATTGTGAACCATGTGTGTTGGAAATGGTTGAAATGAAAAGAGAACGCATGTTGAAATGTATATGTTGTAGAATGCCTCTTGATAAGAGATGGAATGACCGGGAATGGGTCGAATTGTGGAATGTGTGGTACAACATTGTTTAAAAAAAAAAAGAGAGAGAGACTTGCTTTTCAAAAACTTGTTCTTAATTTCGGGGACGAAATTCTTTAAGGGGGGGAGGTTATAGCGATCCCGGGTTTACCCCTTGTTGTACAGTGATCCGGACATGTGTCCGTAGATGTTAATAGTTGAGTATTGTCTTGTTTACATCCTTTCCTACTTTGTATTTGAGTTATAGGATGTATTGGGCAGGTTTGTTACAGGTTGGTTGTGCTTGGGAACCAAGTGTTGCTGCCCAGAAATTTGGCTGGTCGCTCGAGCGAGGGTTTGGTCGCTCGAGCGAGGGTTGGTTTTTGTGTCTGGTGGCTCGAGCCAGAGTGGCTTCGCTCGAGCGAGCGATTGCATCTGGCTCAGACCTGAAGGTTGCATTTCTTGGCTCGAGCGAGCTTTCTTCGCTCGAGCGATCTGGTTCGTTCTTCGCTCGAGCGAGCGTCGTATTGCAAATCGGAAAATTTGCACTGTTGGCTCGAGCGAGCTTATCTTCGCTCGAGCGAGTTCAATTGTTGTGTCTGGTCGCTCGAGCGACCAAGGCTTCGCTCGAGCGAGCCTGTTTATATCAGCAAGGCAGCACCGAGTTAAACTTCACTTTTTCAAGACTTTTTATTTTCAAAACCCTAAAATTTGAGAGCCCTTCTCTCTAAAATTACTCTCTCTCTAAGATTTGAACTACCTAGGGTGATTTCCTACCCTAAGGCCTTTGTTAAAAAGATAGAGGGTGACTTGGGCTTCGTTTTAATCGGAACAAATTTGGTTTTGGAGCAAGTTGGGTGTTGGGCATCATCTCCTTTTGAGCTCAATCTTTGAGGTAGGGATATCCTACTCCTCTTTATGAGTTTTGTCTTTCAATTTTAGCATTTTGATATGTTGGAAGTTGTTGTGTAATTTTGGGAAAACTTTGGGCCATTATGTAATTTTACAAAAGTTGGGGGTTTTCATCTATGATAAACCTAGAAGCATGTTTGGTATAGAAACATGGAATTAATGTTGAAACATTAAGGAAATTGGAACCTAAGGGTTGTGATGTTAATTATGGAGAATGCCCTAATTACATTGATTGATTAATTTGGATAATTAATTGTATTGATTTGTGATGTATATAATTGTTGTTTATATGCATTGTGTTGTGTTGGAGGAGATAGGGGATGTACTCCACGGTTTAGGGGAAGATAGGGGATGAACCTCTAAACCGGATGTTGTTGGGAGGAGATAGGGGATGAACTCCGTAGATAGAGCGGGTATGCTTATCTAGAAGTGTTGACAGAGCGGATATGCTTGTCGTTGGAAGTGTTGATGAAGTGAAAAGTGTTGGCATGAGTGTTTGTCTCATGTGTGATGTTTGGCTAGGTTCTGATCCAAAGTTATGAAATGGCAAATAAAAGGAATGAAATGGAAATGAAAGGAAATATAGACTTAAGTGTCTTGGAATTGTGTTATGTTATGAATGAATGTAAAAGTGTTGACCATCTATCAACTGTTAATCTTTTAGTCATTGTTCATAATTGGTTTAGTATATTTCTACTGGGCTGTGGCTCACCCTATATGGGAACATCATTTTCAGGTACAGGAAGTATGCCACCCCCAAGGACTTAGTTGGGAGGCTAGTGGCGGACAGGCTTTTTGGTTGTCTTTCCTTTTGTTGTATTACATGTAAATTCAAGCCAAGGGCTTTATGTGTAAATGAGTTAGCACTCTACTTTTGTGTAACCAATTGTTAACTTGGAAAGCTGTAAGCCCTTAGGGCATTTGCTATTGTTGTTAGCATGTAATACTTTTTGTAATAAAACTCTGGTGAATGGAAGGATGTGGACCTTTAATATATCATAGTATGTCTATATTGTTGGGTTTAATGTTATTATTTTGAGGGCGTTACATTCTTAGCTTAGAGGACATTGATCTTGTAAGGGTGAGTTTCTTGTAAAGAAAATGACAAAAATAATAAAAACTGTTTGTCATTTTTTCGAGTCTAAACTTTCGAATACATGACCGAAATTCGGGAACACAATCTCGAACATTGTTTATTTGTTTGGGAACAAGTAACCGGACATTTATTATTTGTTCAGGAATAGATAATTGAACATTATTAATGAACATTTTCCAAACTTTAAAATCACAAAACCCAGGTAAGATAAGGAACAAGAATTGAATTGTCAAAGAATTCAAAGAAACTCACCTGCACCAATCCAAACTCTTGGAGATCGCAAAACTCACAAAAGCGGAATTTTGAATCAACGACAAAAAATCCTACATTTATTTTCTCAGGTCATGAACAAGTATGTGGAGATGAAATAGTTATCACCTTCATGAATTTTGTTAGGATTTTTGGAAGAGGGGCTTTTTGGAGTGTGAGAGTGTGTATTTAATTGAATGGATGAAATGTTTTTACAAAGATAAGTTTGGTATTATTTGGGGGGAGAAAAGAAATTTTAAGAGCTTTAGAATTTATAAATGGTGATTCAAAGAAATGGGGGGTCCAAAATAATTGATGGGGTGCTAATAGCAGCATTTTTTTTTCTCTTGTGATCCATTTAGTCATTTTGGATGTATAATGACTCATTTGCTCATTACATTAGAGTATCACATTTAGAAAAAGTACACTAAGAAGTTTTTAATTTTTTTGGAGTGTCACATGTTACATTTGGAAAAAATACACTAAGCAATTTGTAGTTTTTTTAGGCCATATTTAATTCACAAGACTAATAATGAATGTATTAATAATCCCATCAAATTAATGTGGTATTCACTATTCAATTAGATTAGTAAGATAAATTATCTCATTGTCCATTGTTTGATTTGCACTGGATAAGAAAACATATGCATGTAGAATTATAACTATATTTATCTTCTTTTCCAATCTTACTTTCCATTAATGTTTTTTTCACAATCTTTATTTTATCAAAATTTTTTCATTTACGTGGTTTTGAAAAAAAATTATAAATAAATAAATAAAAGCTTAATAAAAATAAAAAATACAAATGCCACGTTTGGTTTGTTTTTAATTTTTTTTTATAAAAAAAAATACAAACTAATTTGATAAAATAAATATCAAAAAATATTTTTAAATTTTTAAAAATTATTTTTAATCTTCTAAAATATAAAATTATATAAAAATAATAAGTGTTTTAATTTTTAGTCAATAGTAAAAGAGTTTTTTTTTATTTTATTTCCCAGGTCAGAATATATAATCCTACCCCTATTCCATTACTAATAATCTTACAAATTTGTTGGATTACTTATCCATTGGATTAATAATCCGAAAATAAAATTTCAAAACAAATACAAGATTATTGGGCCTACGGATTAATAATCCCAATCCTATGCTCTAATCTTGTCAATCAAACATGCCCTTAGAATATTACATCATATCCGTTACATTGTCACATTTGGAAAAAGTATACTAAGAAATTTTTAATTATTTTGGAGTATCATATTATACCCGCCAAGTTTTCACATTTGAAAAAAATACACTAATAAATTTTTAGTTATCACATCATACCTACTATTACAGGGTCAATTTTTGTTTTAAAATTCCAGCCGGCAATCGCACTAAGTTGGACACTTAGTCTCAGCCAAGTATGAATACACACACACACAAAGTGCTATAAACAAGTAAGAGAATAGGCAACAAGTGTTTACAGGAAATAACTCCCAACCTTTATTAATTGCACCAACAATACAAAGGATGCCTATGGAACTCTTACAAAACACTTAGTTAATTTTCGAGTTCCATGGCTGATGCCTAAATAGGCTTACATTCAGTTACAACTTACAATCAGCATTACAAGGAAAGCATGCCAAATGGCATGGCAGTTGACACCCCCAACTGCCTAGGGACTTAGGATCATTTCTGGGACATAACTGCCAGCAACTGCTGCTATCTTTCAGCCATGCTTCCTAGAATCCTGCCTTGCCTTGCCTCTGCCCAACATGAGTAACTGCTGCTAGTAGACCAGCATAACTGCTATTAACTGCCCATGTTGTTTGCCTTCTCAAGTCAACCACGAATTTGGCTGTCTTGGCCCCCAGACCAAGTTTTGCTAACTGAATGTTTTCAACCCCCAAAAATGCTGCAGTCCACATTCGGGTCATGTTAATGCCTTGCATCTGTGCAACGACTGCACATGCTTTGGCCAAGGGTTGTGTGCTGCTGCCTCAGCACTTAGCCAACATTTCACCTTGCTGTCTTGGCATGCCACCATCATGCCTTGGTCTTGGTTGGACATGGGCACAAGGTGCTGCCAATGCCAACCATGCAACCTTCAAGTAGAAGGTGCTAACAAACCACCCCCACCAGAAGAAGCCGACGTCCTCGTCGGTAAGGCCTCCAAGTAGTCTGTAATTTGCTTCTCAAACTGCCATAGAGTCACATCCTTTTCCCAACTTGCATCCGCTTCAGGAGAACCCTTCCACTTAACCAAGTAATGAGTTCTTCGATTTTTCTTGCTTTGCCCCTCTGTCTTGTGGTCCAGAATCTGTTCCACTTCTTTGTCAAACTGTTTTCTGATCACCGGAGGGGCACGTCGGGCTTGCGTCCGTGTTAAGTTAGCCTGATCCTCATGATAAGGTTTCAAGTAACTAACATGGATTGTTGGGTGTATCTTCAACCGGTCAGGCAACTTAAGTCTGTAAGTAACATTTCCCACACGTTTCAGAATTTCAAAGGGTCCATCATACTTTGGAATTAGCCCTCGGTGCGCTGTCTTGCTACTTATCTTTTTCCAAATCTGTGGAGTAAGTTTCAGCAGCACCTTGTCTCCCACCTTGAATTCCAAGGGTCTTCGCCCTTTGTCAGCATACTTTTTCATCCGCTTGCTTACCTTAGCCAAACTGTCTTGTGCTTCATCCAGCATGTCTTGTTTAGCTCTTGCAAACTTGTATGCTGCGGGACATCTACCACCGGAGCCAGTCCGTGCCACTTCATGCGGAGTGAGGGGCTGTTGCCCTGTGGCTAATTCAAATGGACTCATGCCTGTGGCAGATGACCGATGCAAATTATAACAAAACTGGGCGCTATCCAACAGGTCAATCCAATTCCTCTGACTTGCAGTCACATAATGTCGAAGGTATTCTTCCAGCAAAGCATTCATTCTCTCGGTTTGTCCATCCGTCTGAGGATGATTTGCTGTAGAAAACTTTAACTTGGATCCCATCAAGTTGAATAACACCGTCCAAAACCGCCCCGTAAAACAAGTATCCCTGTCACTAACAATATCCTCGGGCAAACCAAAGTATTTCACCACATACTTATAAAAAAAGTCTGCCGTAACATCGGCGGGACAAGCATGAGGGGCAGGGATAAACACAACATATTTAGAGAAACGATCAACAACAACCATAACAGAACGCATACCGTTCACCTTTGGCAACCCGGATATGAAGTCCATGGAAACAGACACCCATGGCTTCGTTGGAATAGGCAACGGTTACAGCAGTCCAGCTACCTTCTTTCTCTCTGTCTTGTCCAATTGGCACACTAGGCAAGTTTTGACATAGGCTTCTACATCATCCTCCATTTTTGGCCAGCAATAGGAACGAGACAGTAAAGCCATCATGCGTTGTTGTCCGGGATGACCCGCCCATTGCGGATCATGAGTTTCTCTAAGCAGCTCCAATCTTAGTCCACCAACACTAGGGACATATAATCTATCTCCTTTGCCATGGAGTAGATCGTTTTCCAACCAATAGCGACGCACAGTGCCATCTTTCACTTGCTGAACCAGCCTTTGATATTCAGAATCAATTGCAGCACTTGCCCGAATTCTTTCCAACAGTTGAGTTTCAATGTTTGATATCGCAGCAACATAGTCCACAATTTCCTTCCGACTCAAAGCATCAGCAACCTGGTTGTGGCGTCCAGGTTTGTGTCGCCATTCGAAGTCATACTCCTCAAGGAATTCCTGCCATCTGGCCTGCCTTGGAGACAACTTCTTTTGTGTTTTGAAGAAGGTATTTGCCACATTGTCCGTCAATACCATGAATTTGGTTCCCAGCAGGTAAACTCTCCAAATCTGAAGACAATGCACCACCGCTGTCATTTCCTTTTCATGGGCAGAATACTTCTTCTCCGCATCATTCAACTTCTGACTTTCGAACGCAACCGGGTGCCCCTCCTGCACCAAGACACCACCAATAGCCTTATCAGAAGCATCAGCATGTAATTCGAATGGAAGTTCAAAATCAGGTAACCGCAAAACCGGTTCACTTGCAACAGCCACTTTCAATTTGTCAAAGGCCTCTTGACACTTTTCATCCCACTTCCAGGGTCTGTCTTTCTTGAGCAAATCTGTGAGGGTGCTGCCTTCTTTGAGTATCCCTCAATGAATCTTCTATAATAGTTGGCCAAACCCAAAAAGGAGCGCAACTCAGTCACTTTGCTTGGTGCCTGCCAATCCATGATTGCTTGCACCTTTCTGTTGTCCATCTTTACATGGCCTTTGCAAATTACATGCCCTAAGAACTTAATCTCCCGTTGGGCAAACTCACATTTTTCCTTCTTGACATACAATTGGTGTTCCCTTAACCGAGCGAACACCATCCGAAGATGGGACAAGTGATCCTCTAGGGACTCACTATATATTACAATATCATCCAAATAAACAACAACAAACTGATCGACATAATCATTGAACACATCATTCATAAGATTACAGAATGTAGCCGGGGCATTAGTTAACCCAAACGGCATTACTAGGAACTCAAAAGACCCATACCTTGTAACACAGGTTGTCTTTGACTCATCTCCTTCAGCCACTCGAACTTGCCAATAGCCAGCACGTAAGTCCAATTTTGTGAAGTAAGTGGCCTTGCACAGTCGGTCAAATAGGTCTGCCACCAAAGGGACTGGATACTTGTTCTTGATAGTCACTTTGTTGAGAGCCCGATAGTCCACACACATGCGCAAACTTCCATCTTGCTTCTTTTGAAAAAGCACTGGGGCACCGTAAGGGGCTTTGGATGGCTGAACCAGTCCAGCCTCCAATAAGTCCGTCAATTGCGTTCGCAACTCCGTAAGTTCCATTGGGGACATTCTGTAGGGTGCCTTTGCTGGAGGCTTAGCACCCGAAATCAACTCTATCTTGTGATCAGTGGCACGCCGAGGAGGAAGGGACTTTGGCAACTCCGGAGGCATCACATCCTCAAATTCCTTCAACACTCCTACCACTTCATCTGGCACTTCTACAAACAGATCAGGTTTGATTTCCACAAAGGCAGCAAGGTAAGTCTCTGCGCCCTTTTTCAAACCGTTGTGCACTTGAATGGCTGAGAGGGTCTCCGTCTTCCTCTTTGTGCCCTTGCTTTGGTCTGATTTACTGCAACTAGTGACAAAGCAAGGCTTGTCTTCATCCGAAATGAGTATCCCACCCAAATATGGCATCAACGCCACTTTGGCAGTCACAAAGAAATCATTTCCTAAGATGACATCGAAATCATCTAAAGGAACCACCATCAAGTTAACCCGCCCAGTCCAATCTCCAACTGTGATCGATACTTTGGAAGCCATTCCTTGTACCGATTGAGCCACGGAGTTTACTGCCTTGATTCGACTGGTGCTTTGGGTAACTTGCAATCCGAGGGTCTGTACAACTTTTTCTGATAGAAAGTTATGCGTGGCACCGGTGTCTACCATTGCCGCAATGTCAGTACCCGCCAACTTCACTTTGATGTACATCAGACCAGTAGTAGGGGCTTTGTCTACATGAATTGCATTGAGCAATTGTAAGGGGTTTACCCTAGTCGGCCCCTCAGAATCCGACTCCGTTTTGCCATCTTCTGCAACCATAGCGTTAAGTTTCTCACGCTTGGGACAGTCTTTTGCTCTATGGGGTCCATCACAGATGAAACACCCTTTGTTAGATTTCCTACCGTTGGTCTGAGAAGAATCCCCCTTCTGTTTATACTTGGAACCCTCTTTTCCCTTCTTGAAACCAAACTTCTTCTCTCCCGTCTTCTCTTTTCCTTTCTTCTTGGGTTTGTTGGTTTCTGTAGTGGGTTCCTTGCTCAACCTGTAGTCAAGCAAACCATCTGCTGCAGCCATGGCAGAGGGCAAATCTTTGACACCGAGTCTTCGAAGTTCTAACTGAGCCCAATTCTGCAACCCAGACATGAAGTTGAAGAGCTTGTCTTCCTCCGACATGTTCTTGATGTCCAACATCAAAGAACTGAATTCCTTCACATAGTCCCTCACCGATCCAGCATGCTTCAACCGTTTTAAGGCGTCCCTTACAACCCAAGATGTGTTGCACGGAAGGAATTGTTCCTTCATTTCCTTCTTAAAAGCATCCCAAGTTGAGATCTCTGCCCGAGCATCATCCCCGACACGAGTACGCCACCAAAGTTTAGCATCACCAGTAAGGTACATGCTTGTGATTGTAACCTTTTCTCCTTCAGGAACATGAGCAGCCTTGAAGTACTGCTCCATGTCCCACAGAAAATTCTCAAGTTCCTTCGCACTCCGATTTCCGCCAAAAGCTTTAGGGTCTGGAACTTTGATTTTTGAAGGAGTCTTTTCAGAATTCGTATGCCAACAAATGGCCTTCTTCAGAAAGGACAGTTCGTCCACAACTTCTTGAAACTTGTCTTTCCAAGAATCCGAAATGGTAAGCACATCCGTCAGCATTTCCTTGAACCGATCTGCTGTCGAGGACTCAAGGGCAAGAAACCCTGAGCCCACAACATCCAATCGATCCGCCAGCGAGACATTCTCATCAGCAGGGTCACCAACAAGAGTTTCTAACCGCGTGACTCTGTCTCTTAAGGCATCCATGCCAGAAACCATTAGAGCAAAACCGTGCTCTGATACCAATTGTTATAGGGTCAATTTTTGTTTTAAAATTCCAGCCTGCAATGGCACTAAGTTGGACACTTAGTCTCAGCCAAGTATGAATACACACACACACAAAGTGCTATAAACAAGTAAGAGAATAGGCAACAATTGTTTACAGGAAATAACTCCCAACCTTTATTAATTGCACCAACAATACAAAGGATGCCTATGGAACTCTTACAAAACACTTAGTTAATTTTCGAGTTCCATGGCTGATGCCTAAATAGGCTTACATTCAGTTACAACTTACAATCAGCATTACAAGGAAAGCATGCCAAATGGCATGGCAGTTGACACCCCCCAACTGCCTAGGGACTTAGGATCATTTCTGGGACATAACTGCCAGCAACTGCTGCTATCTTTCAGCCATGCTTCCTAGAATCCTGCCTTGCCTTGTCTCTGCCCAACATGAGTAACTGCTGCTAGCAGACCAGCATAACTGCTATTAACTGCCCATGTTGTTTGCCTTCTCAAGTCAACCACGAATTTGGCTGTCTTGGCCCCCAGACCAAGTTTTGCTAACTGAATGTTTTCAACCCCCAAGCATGCTGCAGTCCACATTTAGGTCATGTTAATGCCTTGCATCTGTGCAACGGCTGCACATGCTTTGGCCAAGGGTTGTGTGCTGCTGCCTCAGCACTTAGCCAACATTTCACCTTGCTGTCTTGGCATGCCACCATCATGCCTTGGTCTTGGTTGGACATGGGCACAAGGTGCTGCCAATGCCAACCATGCAACCTTCAAGTAGAAGGTGCTAACACCTACCATGTTGAAGTGTTATATGTTACATTTGAAAAAAGAACACTAAGGATTTTTTAGTTTTTTTTAGAGTGTTACATTATACCTGTTATGTTAGAGTGTCACATTAATATATGTCATATTAAAATGTCACATCATATCTACCATATTAATAAAATGGTATAACCATCTATCAAAACACTATGAAAATTAAAAATAAGACCAAACGAAAAGAAATTCTCTACTAATAATAAAACTTAACAGATCAATAGAAAAAATTTAAAACTAATTAAAGTATTTATTTATAAGATGAAATTTATTGATAAATATCATAACAAATTTTTAATTATTTAATTGCTTTAATATAATATATAATATTTTAAATTTTTTTGAATCTGCCCCCATCCGATCCAACCCCATCAGCATGTAAATAGAGACTTGGTTTGGAAAGTAGGTTGACTTTTTAATTTTTTTTTATTATTTTAGTCTGGAATTAAAAAATCTAATTTAAGAAAGACTTTTGAGTTTTTTATAAGAGAAAAAATATAATAATTATGAATTAAATGTGATATTTTATCTTATTAAACTTAAAAATTTATTTATTTTTTATAATTAAAATAATCCAAACCCACCCAAACTCACTTCCCAAACCGAGGCAAAAACTCTCAAATTTATTGAAAAAAAGTTAACACGTTCGATTCTGACGCAGCTTGCTCCAAAATCGCAACTCCGACTTCCGAGCCCTTCCCCCAAACGCCATTTGTTGAGAAACAAGAAAACAAAACCAAAAAAAAAAAAAAAAACAAGCACCATGTGGAGGAGAAGACTCATTGCTCAGCTCCACCGATTCGCCGCCGCCCGCCTCTCCTCTTCGCCTCTTCGTCGCCGTTCCGGCCATCAGTCACTCTCTTCTCTGCTTCCGATTCCACTACAAAGGTAGGTCTGTATATATGCTGTTGTTTTGTTAATTCTTAGCTCCTTTTACGGTCTTCCTCGTCATAATCAATCTGCTTCAAATGATTGATTTGATTTGTGAACCTTGTTTGTTTGTTTGTTTACTTGCGATTTGTGTGTGACGGAGTCTGCTCAGTTTTAGGCAAAATTTGAAATGAGTTCGTTGCTTTTCATTTTTATCACCATATTAGATACATAAAGGTTTGTTGCCATATTCAATGTCTTGTGTTATAGCGACCCCGGTCTTTTTCCCATTTGGTTATTGTATCCGGACTTACGTTACGTGGATTCCGCTGTTATATTTGTTGTTGTTGTCTTTTAATTCCTTATTCTTGGGTTATAGGATGTGTTTAGCAGGTTGGTTGCAGATTGGTTGGGTTTAGAAACCAAGTCTGCATGTTCAGTTTTTGGCTTGGTCGCTCGAGCGAGCTTCTCTTCGCTCGAGCGAGGTCTTCGTTTTTGGTTCTTCGCTCGAGCGAGCTTTCCTTCGCTCAAGCGAGCGATTGCGTCTAGTATGGACCTGAGAGCAGTGTTTCTTCGCTCGAGCGAGCTTTTCTTCGCTCGAGCGAGCGAGATGTATGTTTTCGAGTTCTTCGCTCGAGCGAGCATTCTGTCGCTCGAGCATGCTTCTGGGTTGCAGACCTGTAGCATTGCATTCTTGGCTCGAGCGAGCTTTTCTTCGCTCGAGCGAGAATTTCCTGTGTCTGGTCGCTCGAGCGACCATGTCTTCGCTCGAGCGAGCCTGTCCAGTATATAAACACAGCAGCGGGTTTTTAAGCAGTTTTTCATTCTCTTTTGATCCCAAACCCTAATTCCGAGTTCTCTTCTTCTCTAAACACCTTCCCTCCTAGGATTGATCTATCTAGAGTGGATTTCTACCCTAGTTCCTTCACAAAAAAAGATAGAGGAGAGTGAGGGCTTTCATTTAATCTGAACAAACTTGAATTTGGAGCACTTTGGAATTTGGGCTATCATCTTCGTCTTCTCCTTTTTGAGTTATTTCTTCGAGGTAGGGATTTCCTACTCCAATTATACGCTTTAATCCTAAATGTTGGTATTTTGGTATGTGGGGGTAGTTTGGTAATTTTGGGAGAAACCTTAGGGTTTTGGCTTAGATTAACTTGTATAATTAATTTAAGGGAAAAAGGTGGAATTGGGTTTAATTCATGAAGTTGGGGAAATTATGAGATTAATGATATAGTTGGGTAGTTTAAATACTTACCTATGAGAATGTTGTTTTTACATTCATTGTTATATTTATTGCTTGTTTAGAAATAACTGTTTTGGGCTATCGGTGGAGGATAGTCGTGATTGTTGTAGACCTTGCATGTGGCTTAGGTATAACTGGAATTAAGTCACTTATGTTGACTGTTGAATTAATACAGAACATTACTTGTATTGATTATGTGTTGTATATGGCAATTGCGTGTTTCATTGCATATGCATGTTGTTTGGAGAAGATAGGGGATGAACTCCACGGTTTAGGGGAAGATAGGGGATGTACCTCTAAACCGGATTTGTTGGGAGGAGATAGGGGATGGACTCCAGTAGCATCACTCATATGTGTGCTTATTGATAATAGCAATATTGCTATTTGTTGTTGATATGATACATTATTATAATGTGTATCAGTTGGAAGTATGGAAGTGTTGTGGTTTGAGCTTTGGTCTCATTTATTTTTGTGACATCTGGATCATTATTATAGTTGGCCAGGTTCTGAGCCATAATGATATAATTGGAAAGTTGAATAAATATTGGAAAGTGAAAGGTGTCATAGGCATTATGTCATAGACAATGTAGACATTCGTGTCATGAAATTGGAAATTGATTATCTTGTGTTAACCATGTATCGAATGCTAATGTTTTAGTTAATTCTTATGCTTGGTTTAGTATTTTTCTACTGGGTTGTGGCTCACCCTATATGGGAAACTTCATTTTCAGGTTCAGGTGGTTCACAACCTCCAAAGACTTAGCTTGTGAGGATTTGGATTTGAAGATTTGCTTTATTTGTTTTATTTGTTTCATTTGAACTATGTAAACATTCAAGCCTAGGGCTTTATTTGATTTGAGTTAGAACTCATGGAATTGTGTCCAAGTATTGGCTTGGCAAGATGTAAGCCCGTAGGGCATTTATTATGATGTTTTATTTTGTAATACTCTGATGATTGAAATAATATAATGTTTTCTTTTAATAACGCATGTCTTGTTTTATATTTAGTGGGTTTAATTTTGAGGGCGTTACAACTTGGTATCAGAGCGTACCGGGTTTGAATACTTTGGGTACGTGGGAAGTGATTAGTATCACAATGGGTTCGTCTCGTTTGATAGAGACTTAGTGTAATGATTACATGCTTATATGATAACATGTTTATGTGACTATGTGGGTATGGAATGTAGTTTCTAGGATGTTGATTGGACCCTTGAGTTTCTGAAAGTCTTGTTGGAAAGGCACTTGATCAATGTTGTTTCCAACCGGAACTTTAGTGACGCCTCGGGACTATCATTATCCAGGAATGAAATTCGTAGGTGCTTATGTGATTATGTGCTTACGTGGTGTGATTTATTGTTGTCCAATGTATTAGGACACGAGTGTTATAGTTTTGGCACATTATTTAGAGTGCTAACGTCTTTGTTTCCTTTATTAGGATGTCAGGACGAGGACGAGGACGCGGTAGGCGTGGTAGGCAGGTCAGGCAGGAAGTGCCTATACCGGAGGAGATTCCGGCGGTTCAGGAGGGTGTTGGCCAGGCCAATGTGGCCGAGCCAGTAGGACAGCAGGTTTTGGGCGCTTTGGCTCAAGAGATAGCAGGAGCTTTTAGGGAATCAGTGGGCATCCTTAGGGCTCAGAATCAGGCTCAGGTTGTTGTGGCGGATACAGGACCTTCATTTCTGAAGAGGGAGTTCTTCCGGTCTCACCCGGACGAATTTATAGGTGATCCTAGCGAGCCGCTTAAGGCAGACGAATGGCTCGAACAGACAACGAAAACGTTTGAGATGCTAGGCATCGAAGACGAGGTATTGAAGGTGACCTTGGCATCCTTCCAGCTGAAGGGGGATGCGGGTCAGTGGTGGAAGTTCACCAAGGGTCGTATTGGAGGTACTTGGAAGGCTTTTGTTGATGCTTTTCAGGAGAAGTACCTGTCCCCAGCTATTCAGGAGAAGTTGAGAGATCAGTTCTGCTATCTTGAGCAGAACAGTTTATCAGTGGCTGAGTTTGAGGCGGCATTCACTAGTTTGTCCAGGTTTGCACCTGAGTTGGTGGCGACTGAGGAACGCCGTTGCATTGAGTTTGAGAAGAAGTTGAGGCGTGGCCTCATGCTGAGAGTTGTCGGGTCTATGATTCGGGATTTTGGGCGTTTGGTTGATGCAGCAGCCCATACCGAGATTATGATGCAGGAAGAGGGGGAAAGGCAGAAAGGCTCCAAGAGGAGTCAGGATGGCCAGAGTGAGGGCAGAAGACAGAGGGGTTTCACTCCTCAGCAGCCTCAATGCAGTTTTTCTAGATCTACTTTTCCAGTGCCGAGTGCTAGTTCTGGGAAAGGCAGTCAGGGGGACATTACCTGTTTCAAGTGTGGCCAGCTGGGCCACAAGTCTCCAGTTTGTCCTCAGAGGGGAGGAGTTCAGAGGGCAGCATCTTCTTCGGCTCGATCTCAGAGCCAGAGTCAGGGCAGAGGCCAGCCGCTCTCTTGTTTTCAGTGCGGTCAACCGGGGCACATGAAGAGGTTTTGCCCACAGTTGGGTGGCACGTCTGGTGTATCTGGTTCGAGGCAGACTCAGAGTCAGTTGCCTGCTCAGTCAGTTCAGGCCTCGAGGGCCAATCAGGGGGCTTCTTCGTCCCAGTCTGTGCAGCAGTCTTCTGCTCTGAGGGGTGAGCAGGTTGATCAGAGGTCGTCTGGGCGCGTGTACGCTGTTACCGCGCAGGATCTGGTACCGGCTCCATCGGTTGTGAGAGGTACCTTCTTGTTTTGCAATTCAGTTGCTAGTGTTTTGATCGATACGGGTGCATCTCATTCGTTTGTGTCTACTGCATTTGCATCTATGTTGGAGTTGGAGTTAGCACAGTTAGCATCTCCTATTTGTGTAGTGTCACCTCTTGGGGGTGAATTGATTTTGAAACAAGGTGTTAGGGGTTGTGATATAGAGGTCGATGATCATAGAATCCCTTTTTCTTTTGTGGTTATGCCCATGAAGGGCTTCGATGTTATTTTGGGTATGGACTGGTTATCGTCATACCGGGCATTTATTGATTGCTACCGTCAAAGGGTCACTTGTTGTACCGTTAGCGGAGAACGTTTTCATTTTCTGGGGGACCGGGTTGGTAGTGTGTTACCACCGGGGTATGATCCGCGGGGGCGGAGTGAGCTTAGTGGTCTACTTGCTAGCTTTAAGGGTAGTGAGTGTGATGAGACCCAGATTATATTGCCAAGGGTGGTTTGTGAATACCCGGATGTCTTTCCCGAGGATCTTGTTGGTTTGCCACCGCATCGAGAGATTGAGTTCTCTATTGACCTAGTGCCCGGCACGGCGCCAATTTCTATGGCACCTTATCGTTTTGCCCCAGCCGAGTTAGTTGAGTTGAAGATTCAGCTCCAGGAATTGCTAGATAAAGGCTATATCCGTCCTAGTGTTTCGCCGTGGGGAGCACCGGCCATTTTTGTTAAAAAGAAAGGTGGTGCTTTGAGACTTTGTATAGATTACCGGAAATTGAATCGGGCAACGGTTAAGAATAAGTACCCTATGCCTCGTATAGATGATCTGTTTGATCAGTTGAAGGGTTCCCGTTGTTTCTCTAAGATAGACTTGAGATCGGGTTATCATCAGTTGAGAGTCAAGGAGGAGGATATTCCGAAGACGGCATTCCGTACGCGGTATGGCCACTATGAGTTTCTGGTGATGCCATTTGGGCTCACTAATGCACCGGCAGTGTTTATGGATTTGATGAACCGGATCTTCCGGGAATTCTTAGATCGTTTTGTAGTCGTCTTCGTGGACGACATCCTTATCTATTCACCTTCAGAGGAAGAGCACGAGGAACACTTGAGAGTGGTGCTTGAGTTACTTAGAACCCATAAGCTTTATGCTAAGTTTGGGAAGTGTGAGTTCTGGCTAGAAGAGGTGAAGTTCTTAGGCCATGTAGTTTCTGGGGAAGGGGTGTCTGTTGATACATCCAAGATTGAGGCAGTGCAAGATTGGGCACAGCCTAAGAGTGTGTTTGAGATCCGCAGTTTTCTGGGATTAGCTGGGTACTATCGCCGATTTGTGAAGGATTTCTCCAGGTTAGCTTCACCGTTGACTAGATTGACTCGGAAGGGAGTCAAATTTGTATGGAGTGAAACTTGTGAAAAGTCGTTTCAGGAGTTGAAAGTTAGACTGACCACCGCTCCAGTCTTGATTATTCCGGAGAGAGGGTTGGGCTATGCAGTCTACTGTGACGCCTCACGAGAGGGTCTGGGTTATGTGTTGATGCAAGAGGGGAAAGTGGTTGCCTATGGCTCGCGTCAGTTGAAAATTCACGAGAAGAATTACCCTACGCATGATTTAGAGTTAGCAGCTGTGATATTTGCCTTGAAGATTTGGAGGCATTATCTTTATGGTGAGAAGTTCGAGGTCTTCTCGGACCATAAGAGTCTGAAATATCTATTTACACAGAAAGACTTGAATTTGAGACAGAGGAGGTGGATGGAGTTTATTGAGGATTATGACTTCGAGTTGCACTATCATCCGGGGAAGGCCAATGTTGTGGCCGATGCCCTTAGTAGGAAATCTGTTGGTGACTTAGCTAGTATAGCTATCCGGGAGTGGGAGATGTTGGGTGCACTTGGGGAGTTTGATTTGCTATTGGTGAATCTGTTGAGGCTGCGGCCTTGTTTTCTGTTGTTGCATAGCCTACACTTGTGACTCGAGTATTAGAGGCTCAGGGGGGTGATCTTGAGGTAGAATCTCTCTGAGAGAAGATTTCCAGTGGGAAGGTTGAGAAGGGTTTAGCGGTGTATCCCGACCTGAGTGTGAGATACCGAGACCGTTTGTTTGTACCGGAGTCTTGCCGAGAAGAAGTACTTCGAGAATTTCATCATTCGCGCCTTGCGGTGCATCCGGGAGGCACTAAGATGTATCGGGATTTGAGCCGCCAGTTTTGGTGGCGGGGTATGAAGAGAGATGTGGCAGCTTTCGTATCTAAGTGCCTTACTTGTCAGCAAGTGAAGGCCGAGCATCAGAGGCCAGCGGGTTTGTTGCAACCCTTGCCTATTGCCGAGTGGAAGTGGGAGCATGTCACTATGGACTTCGTTGTGGGTCTTCCGAGGACTCAGCGGGGTAGTGATGCTATTTGGGTGGTTGTAGACCGGTTGACGAAGTCAGCGCACTTCATTCCTATGCGTGTTAGAGATTCGGTAGATCATCTTGCCGATTTATATATTCGGGACATAGTGAAGTTGCACGGGGTCCCACTGACGATCGTCTCAGATAGGGATCCTCGTTTCACTGCCAGGTTGTGGCAGAGTTTGCAGAGTGCTTTAGGCACTAAGTTGACCTTTAGTACAGCTTATCATCCTCAGACTGACGGGCAGTCCGAGCGTACTATTCAGATCCTTGAGGATATGCTTCGGGGTTGTGTTCTCGACTTTAGTGGGTCATGGGAGAGGCACTTACCATTAGTGGAGTTTGCCTACAACAACAGTTTTCAGTCTAGTATCGGTATGGCACCATTTGAGGCCTTGTATGGCCGACCGTGTAGGTCTCCAGTATGTTGGGCCGAGGTGGGTGATGCACCTTTGTTGGGTCCAGAGTTAGTGAGGGAAACGACGGAGAAGGTTGAGCTTATCCGTAGGAGGCTTGTTACAGCTCAGAGTCGTCAGAAATCTTATGCCGACCGTAGGAGGAGACCTTTGGTGTTTGAGGTAGGTGATCATGTCTTTCTGAAGATATCACCTAGGCGAGGTTTAATGAGGTTTGGGAAGAGTGGGAAGTTGTCCCCTCGATTTATTGGTCCTTTTGAGATCCTTGAGAGGATTGGTGAGGCTGCATATCGCTTAGCTTTACCACCGCAGTTATCCGGAGTTCATGACGTGTTTCATGTGAGTATGCTTCGGAAGTATGAGCCGGATCCATCACATGTGTTGGATTGGACCGATTTAGTTGTTGATGAGGATGTTTCGTATGAGGAGAGGCCAATTCGAGTCTTGGATAGGCGGGATCAAGTTTTGCGAGGCAAAACCATCCCTTTGGTGAAAGTTTTGTGGAAGCATCACGGAGTGGAGGAGGCCACTTGGGAACGTGAATTGGAAATCCGTGAGAAATATCCGGACATGTTTAGTGATTAGAAATCTTATATATAGACTTTTGTAATATTGTTGAACTTGAGAATTTTATATATGTCTTAAGTTGGAAAACATTGAGAATGTTTTGGATTTAATGTTAGCATTTTGAACTTGCCTTTTTATGGAAGTGGAATATAACATTTATATATTGAATGTGTTGTTTATATCATGAGATTGAATATGATATGGAATTTGTTAACATTGAAAGGAATAATGCATAACATTGATGCAGGTTGAAATATATGTTGGTTTATACATATTGTGAGATGCCTCTTGATAAGAGATGAAGTGACCAATATTGGTCAAGTTGTTGATTATTGTTT
This sequence comes from Camellia granthamiana, assembly GCA_036172215.1. NCBI lineage: Eukaryota > Viridiplantae > Streptophyta > Magnoliopsida > Ericales > Theaceae > Camellia > Camellia granthamiana. Next base: position 106,663,798 of record CM069907.1, read on the forward strand.
TATATATCATTGGGAATTAAGAAAAACTTGTTTTTACAAACTCATGCTTAATTTCGGGGACGAAATTCTTTTAAGGGGGGGAGGTTATAGCGACCCCGGTCTTTTTCCCATTTGGTTATTGTATCCGGACTTACGTTACGTGGATTCCGCTGTTATATTTGTTGTTGTTGTCCTTTAATTCCTTATTCTTGGGTTATAGGATGTGTTTAGCAGGTTGGTTGCAGATTGGTTGGGTTTAGAAACCAAGTCTGCATGTTCAGTTTTTGGCTTGGTCGCTCGAGCGAGCTTCTCTTCGCTCGAGCGAGGTCTTCGTTTTTGGTTCTTCGCTCGAGCGAGCTTTCCTTCGCTCGAGCGAGCGATTGCGTCTAGTATGGACCTGAGAGCAGTGTTTCTTCGCTCGAGTGAGCTTTTCTTCGCTCGAGTGAGCGAGATGTATGTTTTCGAGTTCTTCGCTCGAGCGAGCATTCTGTCGCTCGAGCATGCTTCTGGGTTGCAGACCTGTAGCATTGCATTCTTGGCTCGAGCGAGCTTTTCTTCGCTCGAGCGAGAATTTCCTGTGTCTGGTCGCTCGAGCGACCATGTCTTCGCTCGAGCGAGCCTGTCCAGTATATAAACACAGCAGCGGGTTTTTAAGCAGTTTTTCATTCTCTTTTGATCCCAAACCCTAATTCCGAGTTCTCTTCTTCTCTAAACACCTTCCCTCCTAGGATTGATCTATCTAGAGTGGATTTCTACCCTAGTTCCTTCACAAAAAAAGATAGAGGAGAGTGAGGGCTTTCATTTAATCTGAACAAACTTGAATTTGGAGCACTTTGGAATTTGGGCTATCATCTTCGTCTTCTCCTTTTTGAGTTATTTCTTCGAGGTAGGGATTTCCTACTCCAATTATACGCTTTAATCCTAAATGTTGGTATTTTGGTATGTGGGGGTAGTTTGGTAATTTTGGGAGAAACCTTAGGGTTTTGGCTTAGATTAACTTGTATAATTAATTTAAGGGAAAAAGGTGGAATTGGGTTTAATTCATGAAGTTGGGGAAATTATGAGATTAATGATATAGTTGGGTAGTTTAAATACTTACCTATGAGAATGTTGTTTTTACATTCATTGTTATATTTATTGCTTGTTTAGAAATAACTGTTTTGGGCTATCGGTGGAGGATAGTCGTGATTGTTGTAGACCTTGCATGTGGCTTAGGTATAACTGGAATTAAGTCACTTATGTTGACTGTTGAATTAATACAGAACATTACTTGTATTGATTATGTGTTGTATATGGCAATTGCGTGTTTCATTGCATATGCATGTTGTTTGGAGAAGATAGGGGATGAACTCCACGGTTTAGGGGAAGATAGGGGATGTACCTCTAAACCGGATTTGTTGGGAGGAGATAGGGGATGGACTCCAGTAGCATCACTCATATGTGTGCTTATTGATAATAGCAATATTGCTATTTGTTGTTGATATGATACATTATTATAATGTGTATCAGTTGGAAGTATGGAAGTGTTGTGGTTTGAGCTTTGGTCTCATTTATTTTTGTGACATCTGGATCATTATTATAGTTGGCCAGGTTCTGAGCCATAATGATATAATTGGAAAGTTGAATAAATATTGGAAAGTGAAAGGTGTCATAGGCATTATGTCATAGACAATGTAGACATTCGTGTCATGAAATTGGAAATTGATTATCTTGTGTTAACCATGTATCGAATGCTAATGTTTTAGTTAATTCTTATGCTTGGTTTAGTATTTTTCTACTGGGTTGTGGCTCACCCTATATGGGAAACTTCATTTTCAGGTTCAGGTGGTTCACAACCTCCAAAGACTTAGCTTGTGAGGATTTGGATTTGAAGATTTGCTTTATTTGTTTTATTTGTTTCATTTGAACTATGTAAACATTCAAGCCTAGGGCTTTATTTGATTTGAGTTAGAACTCATGGAATTGTGTCCAAGTATTGGCTTGGCAAGATGTAAGCCCGTAGGGCATTTATTATGATGTTTTATTTTGTAATACTCTGATGATTGAAATAATATAATGTTTTCTTTTAATAATGCATGTCTTGTTTTATATTTAGTGGTTTTAATTTTGAGGGCGTTACATGTGTGATAATAGATTAGTTCATCATTGAAGTTATTTTCAGTGAAATAGGCTTATAATTGAGTTCAAATTTGGTAAATGAGATAGCATCTGCTGTATACGTTCAGTGGCGGAGCTAGATTTTTGGCTTAGAAGGGGTGACATTGAGTTCATATCTTAGCAATAATCACAATCTGTCATTTGGTGGTAGGACTAAAAATCAGCGTTGATGCCAAAGTTATAATTAGAGATATGGTCAAGTTACTTGGATTTTTTTTTTTTTTATTAATTTAATTTTGTATGGTGATCATCATGATTTAAAAACCAATGCCTTCATAAAAAATGAGAACAAAATTATATCAAGATGCACATACATACACAAAAAGAGAGGTATGGAGAAAGACATGAGAGAGAAAGTGGGCAAACAATATAAGGTACATACACAAAAAGAGAGGTATAGAGAAAGACATGAGAGAGAAGGTGGCAAAATAATATAAAATTATAAGAGAAGATTTTAGCATAATTAAACATTTAAAGTGACAAATTGAATGGATTTTGTTAAAAAAAGAGAAAGAAAAAAAGTGGAGGTATAAAAATTAGGTACATACTTGAAACTTCAAATGAAAATTACATTTGTATCTCTAATAAGAAAATGTGGCTACAGGCTCAGGTTGCTAGTTGGGTTAGTATTGCAGCTCATACTTGATAAATGCTTTTGGCACAGTTTGAGCTGTTACACCATTTTTTGAATTGCTTCTCATCCTTGAATTCGACCAGTGTTGGAGTCTCAAACAACCGCAACTGTCGCATTATCGAAGCCCTTGGTCCTCACGTGCCTCCGCCCCTATTTACATTCTTTTTTTTTTGCTTCTAAAATCAAAACATAAGGTGAAAATATAAAGAAATTGCACGAAATTAATTTGTACAAGTGTGGATTCACTAGCCTCAAGTGGTAACTTGGATGCAAACTAGTCTTTTGCGTGTAGGTTTTTTAGGAATTTAATTGCTTTAAAGAGAAACAAAACAAAAAAAAAAAGAAACAAAGAAAAGGGAAAAGGTATGGAGACCAAAGCTGTTAATTCTGTACCGGACAAGGTACCATTTTTTTCACTGGTATGGTACATATTGGTACCGGAGTGTTTTCGGATACCGTTTCAGATTTATCACTACAAATAAATATATTTATTAAAAATATTGCCAAATACTTAATAATTATAGCATAACTAACATAAACAAGTTCTCATATTTTAAAAGGACTTATAAAACAACTAAAAGCTTAAAAGACAAAATCTAAACCAAACCTTAAGTCTTATCAAATGGGGTCGGCTATATGAATCCTCCTTCTCCATTCAGACTCTATCAAAGGCTATTTTGTTAGTCACATTAAGGAGATTCATACCCCTATTTACCACGCTAGCCCACGTCAATCTAGGTTTACCTCGTCCTGTAACACTTCCATCCAGTGTTTTTAAAGGCTCAAGGCGCACTAAGGAGCTGAAGGTCTCTCGGGGCCTAGGCGCAAGGCGCAAGGCGAGGCGCGGGCTTTATTGAAGTAAGGCGCACAGTTTTCGTAAAAAATAGAAAAATCAACATAGACAAATCATTCATAATACTAAGACAATTTTTTAAAAAATAAAAAGTAATCAAGATTCAAGACAAAATATAGAATAATTCTCGAAGCCATGAAAGTGCATATTACATAACATTCCAATTTTCAAAGATCAAATAATCCACATTCAATAAAATCAAAATAAAAACATAAACACTAAACATCCAAATGGGCATATTGCCACGCCGGATCTTTTCTATTACTTTCCGATGTTTTTTCTACTTAGTACTTACTACACAACACAAAAAATAAATAACAGAAAAACAATTTCAGTATAATGAATGTAATCTATGTTATGTGATGAATTAATTAATGTATGTAATGTATGAATCAATTTTCTATTTTTTTAATTAATGATGAATTAATTAATTTTAGTATAATGATGAATCAATTTTAGTATAATCATAATAAATGTAATGTATCTATTTTTTTTTTGTTAATTAATAATGAATTAATTAATGTATGTAATGTATGTCATTTTCTATTTTATTTATTTATTTATTTTTTATTTTTTAAAACAGAGACAGACTCAAAACAAAGGGGAAAAAAAGAAAAGAAAAAGAAGAACAGAGCTAACTAGCAGAATAAGAAGAAGGGAAAAAAAAAAGAAAAAAAAAAGAAAAAGAAAAACAGAGCTTCGACAGAATAAGGAGGAGAATAAGAAGAGAAGAGCCCAGTCGGAAGAAGAAGAGAAGAGCCCAACAACCCAGCAACCCAACGAGCGAAGCAGAAGAAAAAAAAAAAAAATCGATCGAAGCTCTGTTGAAGAAGAAGAGCCTAGTCGGAAGGAGTCGAAGGAGCTTCGACAGAGGTTCGCGATAGAGGTTCGAAGAAGAAGAAGAAGAAGAAGAAGAAGAAGAAGAAGAAGAGGAGGAGTACCTAGTTCGAGAGAGAGAAGAGCCCAGTCAGAGGGAGTCGAAGGAGCTTCGTCGAAGGAGAACACAGATTAGGGCTTCGTTTTGAGTCGATTTGAGTCCTCTTCTGATTTCGCGTGTATTGTATTGCATCTGAGTTGTAATCATATGTGTTGGAGGCTATAGGAACACAATTTTCAGCCGTCAGATCTGAATATTGTGTTCAAACAGAGAAGCCCGACTAGGCGCGCGACTGTTATACTGCACCTCGCCTGGGCCTCCTCAAGTCGCGCCGACTGCGCCTCGCCTCGCCTGGCGCCTAGGCGCGCCTTTCACAACACTGCTTCCATCTACTGTCACTACATCGCATTTCTTCACTACTTCCTTTGTTGGTCTCCGTTGTACATGACCAAACTATCTCAATCTATTCTCTTTCAACTTATCTTCTATCGGTGCTACTCCTACCTATTCTCGAATATACTCATTCTTAATTATGTTTTTCCTAGTCTTGCCACACATCCACCTTAGCATCTTCATCCCAGCAACACTCATCTTATCTACACGTTGTTTCCTTAAAACACAAATTCCATATACCTTAAAATGATTTAAAATACAAACCCATTGTCTAGTACATAAACACAATGAAAAACATAATTAAGCTCTCTTTTAAAAACAAAGGTTAATTATAGCATGGATGGATGACAACCAGCCACCGTTAGTGGCATTGTATGAGCACCAACCACCAAGCCACTGTGTATTCCCAGAAGAGTAAAAAGAAAAACTTAACAAAAATGTAGTAGTAAAAGCCAGCCACTGTTAGTGGCATTTTATCGAACATCTGACATACATAAATATCAGAACAAGCAAAACAAAGATACCCAATCAAACTTAGATCTAGGACACATAAAATCGAAGAGAAAGGAATTGAGAGGAACGAAGAGAGAGTAAACCGTATGAAAAAGGATAAGAGGTGAAGTAAAGCAAACCCACAATAAGGTGTCAAATTTGTTCTGGCCATCAAAGTCGTAAAAGCCAAGAAGAAGCTCAATATCTGCTATGGAAGAAAAAGAAGTCCCTTGTCATAGAGCACCCTCCTCCATTTTTAACCTGCCATTGTTGTCACTCATGGCTACCAGTCCAGCCCTCAACAACATTATTTTTGTATCAAAATCTCTAATTTTTTTTTAGATTGTGTACTGGTGTATCCCACAAGATAAAGGTTTCCAGCTGATATTATCCGGAATGACCGAAACTGTCCTGTACAAGCCGAGAACATAGCCAATACGGAGTTAAGAGTAGCTGTGTCCCATTTTTCTTCCTGAACGGCACATTTCGGGCCGTACCCTCTGGTACAGAACGGTATTAACAACACTGATGGAGACAGAAAAAAGTAGCCTGAAAAATGATTATGGTGTAATTCAAATTTAGTATGCAACCGGAATGAATTTAGCCCACACACTTCACTTTCTGGTCACTTTTTGGGCTTTCTTTTTTGTTTTTTGTTTTTTGTTTTGGTGGCTCCATGGCATTGTTGATAAAAAATAACATCTATGCATGCCTTTTGACCATTACTTTCAAATCCACTTCATATTTCTAGTTAGAGCCTCTTACAACTTTGTACTTCTTTATACATTGTCTTTCCAAATTCTAATGCAATTTCAAGAAATTCAAAATGACAATATTCTTATGGTCATTCCATAATTATTACTTAATCCTTGCTAGTTGCATTTTTTGTTTCATAGTGAATTACTAGTTTAAGTTGTGAGACATTAAGTTCTTCACATGAAAAGTTATTCAGTGTTTCTTGCCTAGATCATTATGTCATATGTTTCTCAAGCATGATTTCTTATGTTCATACACATAAAAGGTTCACTAGGTTATGGGAAGTTTTCTTAATATTGTTGCTTTGTCAGATAAATGAACGTGATTAGATTGTCATGCATGCTATTGATCTTTCCGTTCGTGAAGGCCATCAACCACGTTTTCCTCCTTTAAACGTGATTATTGAAGTTGGATTCATGCAAGTTTAAATTTGTTTGCATCTGAAACATTGTTTGTTTTTGAGTTTGGGTAATCTAATTCTTTAGAAACATAAAAATATAAATGAAACAGATTTTGCAATAATAGATTGTGCTACAGCAAGATCAACCACATTTACATATTCTAGCCTACTCGCATGTCTGCTTAGAATTTAGAAAATTGCATCTATGGAAATGGATGCAGTCCACAGGAAGAAGGAAGTAGCTTAAATAAGAAATTGGAATGCTTTATGTTAGTTGTATGAGCAATGCATAGTATGTTTTTATCTTAATAAAGTCTTGTTTATGTTTATTTTATGTTAAATATGCTACGGATTAGTTTTTAATATTTTTTCGGTAGATTAAAGGTATTTTGATAATTTGCAAAAAATTATGAACATAGGCTGTAGCCCATGGGTCATAATATGTTATTAGGTTTTCAAATATATGTTTTAGTTGGGTTTAAATAGGTTTTGTTAAAAGTATTGTTGCCTATTTAGTAGTCCAAGTAAATTACAAGTTCTCTCAAGCTAAGTACATAAACTTCTTGGGAGGAAGCGTGTTGTGTCCGATTGACACTCTCCATGCACTCCTAAAAGTGTGTTTGACACTTCTACAGCATGTTTGCCACTTCTACAGTGTCTTAATTAAAAATATAAAATGCATAATATCGGATACCTTACTGACACTTTTGTGGACATTTCGGCGACACTTCTTGAAACATTTATTAGATGAATACATCATGTGTATTGCAATGCTCTACATTTATTTTGCATTCTTTAAAATGTAATTGTTATGTAAATGATATCAATGTTTAAGTTATGAAATATATAACTTTTTAATATAATAAGTGCTATGTTACATATTTTTCATTATCGTCGAATAAATTATTCATATATATGACATGTAATAAATTAAAAAAAAGTAAAAAAATCTTAACGTGTCCAAAGTGTGTCATGTCTTGCATTTTTTGAAAATAAAAAATGTCGGCATGTCCGTGTCGTGTCGCGTGTCCGTGTTTGTGCTACTTAGCTCTAAAGTGTATAGGAAGCCTTGTAATGCTCCTATTCAATGGAGAACGCGCTTTGGAGAATTTTGTGGAAGTTTGTGTAACTCTTTTGGTATTGTGTGATCATGTGATGCAAATTGCAATATGGTATCTAGGTGTGGTGCCTAGAATTTTGTTTTCCTCATTTTTCTTAAATTTTTTTACACTTTTCGCATCTAATACCCCCTTATCCAGATCTGATTGAACCTTCTTTCTAAATCTTGTTTGAACTTTATTTTATCTCAATAAACCCTTCAAACCACCTCAAGGCAGCCCTTTATCATTCTACAATTATTGCACACAAAAGAGTAAAAATTTAGCATGGTACTGTACACATCACCCAAAACAGGCACCCAAATCCTTTCCTTTCATTTCTTACCCTTACCCCTTTAGTCACCCACCCCATACAAACCTTAAAATCTTATCTTACATATTTTTACCAACTTATGAATCACACGATGTTAATTTTTTGCATTAGGACTGTAGCACTCTGCTGCAGCTGCACATTAATTTTGGACTTGCTAAGAGACTCACTTATGTAGGAGACTGTTCCATGCACTCTTCCTATAGCAAAGAAACCATCTATGAAGTATAGGTATTTCGAAAAACATGCCGTACTCGTACCGGGTACTTATTGGCGTATGGTACCTCGTATGGTACTTCTGCATACCTACCGGGTACACAAAACATGTACTCAAAATTTTTCTTCTTAATTTTTGGCGTACCCAAACGTACCTAGTATATATCTATGCCGTATCGTACCTCAGTTGAAACAATATTTTCTTCTACTATAGAGATAAAACTCATTTCATTAGATTTCTTTTTTATTTTTTGTTTTATGCATGGTATGATTTTAAAATTAAATTATGGTTTGTAAGTTATTTAATATATTGACATTTAATTTTGATTTATACTTTTACTTTTGACATTAAATGTTAATTGTAGGTTGGACCTTAACAAATTAAATCATTTAACTAATTTTTGCATTATTCTAAATTAAAAATAAATATTTTTTTACAAGCGTACCAAGGTGTACCCATACCCAATTTTTTTTGAATTTTACCGTATCGACGTACCCGTATCGTATTAGTATTAGTACTCGTACCCGTGCTTCATAGGAAACCACTTAGTTTTTAAGATGTTCAAAACCATCTGGTTCTAGATTTCGTGGATCCTTATTCATAAACTGCAAACAAAAAATGCTTTAATTGTTAAACTACACTCAGAAAAATTGACCAAAAAAAGGCTTTCTTGAAATTTTAAGCAGCAAGTGTGTTGTGGTCTCATGTTTAGAACAAATCATTCTTAATGATTGATCATAGAAATGATACTGCTAATATTTTTGCTTTAATTGTTGGTAGGCAGCTGGATCCTTTAACCACCATGGGATGCGATACTCAACTACAGTGCCAAATGATCCTGACACACATGAGGACTTCATGCCCACTAATAAGCTTCAGAATTCTGACCTTTCTTTGAAGGACATTGTTGAGCAGGTTGACAGTAGTCATCTGTACCCTTCACATTAGATATAGAGTCTTGAGCCTTTTTTCTCTCTCTCTCTAATTATCCAGATTAAAGTTTTAGTCTTGTTTTTTAGTCTTTTTTATTGATAGCTTTTGGCTTCTATGGCAGGATGTCAATGACAACCCTGTGATGATTTACATGAAAGGAGTGCCTGATCTTCCTCGGTGTGGATTCAGCTCATTAGCAGTGAGAGTGTTGAAAGAATATAGTACGTGTTCTGTTGCTTCGTTTTACAACAATATTCATACATTCCCTGGTTCAGTTGAGGTTTGAGCAACCATATATTTATGTGAGCTTGAATAATTTATGCTTTTTTATGTGGTCTATATGTGACTATTTGGTATGGTAGGTGGCCTCTTCTAAATTTTTGAAATATCTGTGTTAGACACTGAACACTTGAGTAAGGGTATACTGTATATGATATGTGACCAACATGCTTATTTAGAGATGCACCCATCATGTATGGATAAGTAGTCAGGTTTACTATGCACAATACTCCTATTATATGCATAAAATGTTGTATGTTAGTTTGTAAACTTCATTTTATCATTACAAGTAAAAGAAATATTTTATAAATATGACCTCTAGCCTTGTCCTGGTATCCTTGGATATGACTATTAGATAAATTTGACACTTGAACACATACCTTCTAAGAAGTACAGAAACGGGCATGTGGCACGAGACGGACACAAACACATAATTTTTCAAAAAAATAAAGGACACATCACGTGGGGACACATGCAAAATATATAGTTTTATATATTTATTGTATGGCATATATAAGAATAAACCATTAGTATATGTCACATATGTGAATAATCAATTCAGAGATAATAGTTTTTAAAGTCTAAAAAAGATGAGAATAGGTATGAATTTACTTTATTTTATTTTATTTTATTTTTTATTGTTGGATTCCAAGTTATTATATTCAAACTTGTAATGTGTTTTATGTTTGTTTAAACAATAGACATGTGTTTTACAAGTGTCTGAATCGTGTCCAAGTTTTGAAAATATTTAAAAATAGTTGGACATGTTTGGATGTGTCTGACTAGTGTCATTGTCGTGTCGGTGTACAGCACCGCTTTGGAAGTGTCTGTGCTTCTTGATATACCTCCACCCAAAACTTGCATTTGGGTGTTTAGTCAACTATGTCAAATTGACAAATTAAGGAGCATTTTTGTTTTTGTTTTTTTTAAAAAAAAGAATATTTGTGAGAGATGACCATGTAGTTGGCTTAAGTTGTCTTGGGAAAGTACAAGAAGACGAGACAATGGAAGCTCTAAAAGGGGAGCTGACTGGAGCTAATTTTGTAGCTGGAATTTTATTTAGTGTCGTACTTCTTGAACTTTGAGCTGGGCCTTGCACCTTGCCGACTTGACTACTTTAAGTTGTTTGTGGCATTCTTACTGTTGATATGCTTTTTTCAGATGTTCCTTTGAGTGCCAGAAACATATTGGAAGATCCTGAGCTTAAAAATGCTGTCAAATCATTCAGGTAACGTAGTACTTGATATCATTCTCTAGAACATCCATTTAGCATTGTTATACATCTAGAGAGTAGAAAGAGCCCACTTCTCAGATATAAAGCACCCTCCTATTGGCAATTCTTAATAATACAAGATGAACTCAAATTACTGTAACAATTGACATTATTGTTTATTGGGAGATATGAGTTTGCATCAGTGGCAGTGGTTGTAAAATTGTATAAGTTTTTCAAGGTGTATGACTGCGTGTTCTTGTTTTTGCATTTTGTTTTCTTGATGTTTCAAGAACTGAGCTAGTGCATAGATTACATCTTTTCAATTGCCCCCTTGCAATAAAAGTAGCTGATGTTAGTGAATAATTTTTTAATGTGAGACTTAATGTTTCTTGTTGTTTCCTTATCTTTTGGGCAAATTACATGGACCTCTCTTGAGGGATCTGACAATTACAAGGTCCTCCCTTGTAGATACCTCAGGGAGTCCATGTAAAAGTTAAAAAAAAAAAAAAAAAAGTAGGCAGAGAACTTGTTTTAAGAACATGATGTCATAAAAATAGAGTATATTTATTCTAAAATTAACATGGAGTGGAATTTAAAATGAATTTCCTAATGATGTATTTGAATAGAAGTTATTTCAAGTGTGGTTAAAATTTATCTAATTGAATGCTCCATCCAACAGTGGCTAAAGGATACATGGCCATGTGTCACACACCGGCTGTGCGGAAGCCTTGTTAATAGATATGCAAGTGTGTGTAGCGCTAGTTAACACTCTTCGCCAGCCAACCAAGAAAGCTCAAAAAGTTTGCAAAAACAAGCAAACACAATATTAGCTAAGTTGATGAACCACAAGGTTGGGGACAAGCCACAAAATAGCAAGCAATAAGCTAAAATTGAAACAAGCAACACTAGAAAAGCTTTGCACAATTTAAAGGCGAAATGAACTTTTCATTGATCAAAAGAAGACATTACAATAGTTGAACAATGCACTAAAAGTGTTACAAGAGTTGCCCTACCATTGGCTAGGTTGATGTACTTTAAATGCACAAGTGGTTTGGTTCAACACTTGGGTACCCCCTCCTTAATATAGCTTGTTAACCTTTTCCTAGCTGGCAAAAGGAAACATCCACTATGTTTGAAGAGTCATAATGGATTTTCAAAAATTCTACACAAAGAGAAAAATTACAACTCTTGGTCCCACAACACCTTTAATACTAAGGTATTTACATAAAAATTTACAAGGCAAAAAGACTACATTTGATCCTCCAAAAGTTGGCCTAAAGTTGCTGCTGGGTAGGCAAGTCTGTGGCCTGTTGTGGCTGGGCTGCTTCATGGCATGCCTTGGGCTGTCTTGCACTATGCCTTGGGCCTTGGCTTGCACTTGCTGCAACAACTTCTTGGGCATGTTTTTGGCTCTCCAAAGGGCACAAATGAGTGTGGCATCAAGGTGTTGACCCTTGGATGTTGCACTTGCTTCAACAACTTCTTAGGCATGTTTTTGGCTCTCCAAAGGGCACAAATGAGTGTGGCATCAAGGTGTTGACCCTTGGATGGCCACACCTTGACAGTCTCCCCCACTTGAACGGTTGATGCCTTCGACGACTTTGCCCAATAAGCATCAATCTCGTCTTGAAAAGCCGACAAGTCCGCCTCCCATTCCTAGTTGATTTCTTCATCTCCAAGGCCTCTCCATTTCACCAAGTATTGCCTTTGTTTCTTCTTGGAAATCATTTTCACCCGATCGGCCAAGATAGATTCAACAAACTTTTTTTCTTGCTTTGGCTGTGATGGTTTGGCGTTTAAGCTCATTTCGGGTTGGATCTTCCTTGTCTGGATAGTAAGGCTTCAAATAACTTACATGGAAAATCGGGTGCACTTTCAGCCAAGATGGAGCATCTATCTTGTAAGCACTCTTGCCAAGTCTCTTTAGAATGGTTACTGGTCCCTCATACTTGTGCACTAGCCTCGTCTGTTCCCCTCATGAACTTGCGTTGCTCAGGGTTGAGCTTGACAAGAACTTGATCCCCAACTCTAAACTCAAGTGGCCTTCTCTTTTCATCAGTCCATTTTTTTATTTTACTTGCTGTTTTTTTGAGATAGGCACAAGTAATGTCCTGGTTTGTCTTCCATTTCTTAGCAAATTGGTAAGCCCTGGGTGACTTTCCTTCATAAGGTCCATCCACTGTGTGGGGCAATAGTGGCTGCTGTCCATTCACTATCTCAAAAGCGCTCTTGCCCATGGAGCTACTCTTTTGAGAGTTGAATCATAACTGTGCTACATCAAGAAGTTACACCCAATTTCGTTGATTAGCATTGACAAAGTGGCGCAAATACTCCTCGAGCATACAGGTAAAGCGTTTGGTTTGCCCATCCGTCTCTGGATGATAGCTTGATGAAGTATTAAGTTGTGACCCAAAAAGCTTGAATAACTCCGTCCAAAAGTTGCAAATGAAACGCGGGTCTCGGTCACTAACAATACTTTTAGGCACGCCCCAATATTTAACAATGTGCTTGAAGAAGAGTTGGGAGGTCTCCTCCGCTGAAACATACTTTGGGACATCTACAAATGTGGCATACTTGGAGAACCGGTCCACAATAGTCAAGATGGTCCCGATGTCTCCCACTTTAGGTAGTCCAGTGATGAAGTCAAGTGATACATTTTCCCACGGACATTTTGGGCACAGGCAAAGGTTCAAGCAAGCCTGCTTTCTTCTTATGTTCAACCTTGTCTTGCTGGCAAGTGAGACAAGTGCGGACATATTCTTCCACATTATCACGTATCTGGGACAATAATATCCTTGCTTCACCAAGGCCAATGTTCGCTCCCAACCTAGATGTCCTGCCCAAAGTGTATCATTGCACTCTAAGTAGCACGGACACGGACACGGACACGCGACACGACACGCGACACGACACAGACACGCAGACACGCAAATTTTTAAAAAATAGAAGACACGACACGCTGGGGACACGTTCAATATATATAATTAATTTTATTTATTATATGTCATAAAATATATAATTATTCATTGAAAGGTAATAAAAAAAATGCAAAATAACACTAACAAAAATTAAAAAAATCAGAAATTGCATTGCTTGAAGGCAATGCTATATTCAAGAATCACAAATTGGTTCCTATAAAATAATAATAACAATACATAAAAATAAATAAAAATAACAAACAGATAGAATAAGTTAAAGAAAGAAAAAAAATTAAATAAATAAAAACAGTAAAAGAAAGGACTGATTTTATTTATTTATTTTATTTATAAAATAAAATAAATATTTATGAGTGAAGAAGAAATAAAAAAAAAACAAATTACTATTTTTATTCCTTTATTTAAAATAAAGGACTGATTTTTTTTTTATTTATAAAATAAAATAATTTTTTTCTTTTGTTTGTATTTGTTATAACAGGGTCGTCGACTCATAGAGGAGAGAAAAAAGAAAAGAAAAGAAAAGAAAAACAGAGGCAACGCAGCACAGAAGCGAACGAAGGGAGAAGAAGAAGAGAGGAACAGGAGCAGCGAAACGTACCTAGGGTTGTCGATCGTCTGCTTCTTGCGATCGTGTTCTTAGGGTTTTCGATCGACTCTTTGATCAGGTTTGACTCGCGATCTAGGTCTTCTCCCCTTCGATCAGGTTCGACTCTTTCTTCTCCCCTTCGACTCGCGATCGTCTTCCTTTTCTTTTTGTTAATTTTACACTTTGACCCTGTTTAAGTTTCAAAAATTATGTTTTCGACCTCGCGCGTGTCCGTCGCGTGTCTGGACGTGTCCGGAGCGTGTCCGGAAAACAAAAAAAATAATAATAAATGGGACACCTCTGCAGACGTGTCAGACACGTGTCAACCGCGTGTCAGACACGTGTCAACCGCGTGTCCGACACTGATACGTAGCCTCCGGGGAGGTGTCCGTGCTTCTTAGATTGCACTCCCTAAGAAGTGTCTTTCTCAAATCACCAGCCCTGGGTACAAAGATGCGGTTGCCTGTTGTCATTAGAAGTCCATCTTGCACCCAAAATTGGCGAGGCTTGCCTATTTTGACAGGGTTCATAAGATTTTCTGCCATAGCATCCTTCTCTAGATGAGCCTTGATTTTCTCCTTGATGCTGGTTGAAATGGAAGTAAGTGAACATACTTGATGGCGCACGGCAAGTTCCGCCTTCCTACTTAGTGCATTAGCAACATGGTTGGTGGCACCAGCCTTGTATTCTAAGGCAAAATCAAACTCTGCCAACTTCTCTTGCCATCGTGCTTGTCGTGCGCTTAGCTTGGGCTGTGTTAAGAAATGGCTAACTGCTGTGTTATCAATCTTTACAACAAACCGTGAACCCAAGATGTAGTGCCTCCAAGTCCTCAGACAATGCATTACTGCAAGCAACTCTTTCTCATGAGCTAGATATCTTCGCTCAGCATCATTGAGCTTCCTACTCTCATAGGCAATTGGGTGACCATCCTGCAAAAGAACACCACCCAAAGCAAAATCAGATGCATCAGTTTGTATCTCAAAAGATTTACCTAAGTTTGGTAGAGCAAGAACAAGGTCTTTTGACATAGCTTCTTTCAAGGCTTGAAAGGCTTGTTGGCACTCTTCTGCCCAAACATATGGCTTACCCTTCTTTAGCAACTCTGTCAATGGGAAAGCTAGTCTTGAGTAGCTTTCAACAAACTTGCGATAATAATTAGCTAACCCAAGGAATGATCGCAACTTCGAGACATTAGCGGGTGGTTACCACTCTTGAATAGCCTTGACCTTCTCTTGATCTATTTTGATGCATCTATGCTCAACAATGTGCCCTAGGAACTTAATTCTCTCTTGGGCAAAAGAACACTTCTCTAGCTTGACATAAAGCTTGTGCTCCCTTAACTTGGACAATGCTTTTCTAAGATGTTCCACGTGCTCTTCTAAAGTGGAGCTATAAATGACAATGTCGTCCAAGTATACTACTACGAATTGGTCTAAGTACTCATGAAAAACTTCATTCATCATGGTGCAAAATATTGCTGGGGCATTGGTCAAGCCAAATGGCATGACTAAGAACTCATATGAACCATAGCGAGCAACGCATGTGGTTTTAGGCTCGTCCCCCTCAGCAATTCTTACTTGATAGTACCTTGATCGAAGATCTAGCTTTGTGAAGTACCTTGCTTTGCTCAATTGATCAAATGAATCTGCAATGAGAGGAAGGGGATACTTGTTCTTGATGGTCAGCTTGTTGAGTGCTCGATAATCCACACATAAGCGCGAAGACTACCGTCATGATTCTTTTGGAACAAGACAGGTACACCAAATGGGGCCTTGGATGGCCTAATGAAGCCTGCTTCCAATAACTCTGTAAGCTGCTTCCTTAATTCATTCAACGTAGGAATAGCCATTCTATATGGTGCACGAGTTGGTGGCTTTGCCCCTGGCACCAACTTAATAACATGATCCACACCTCGGCATGGAGGCAACTCCTTAGGCAACTGTTCAGGCATAACATCTGCAAATTGCCTTAAGACCTTCTTGACTGTGGCTGGGACAGAAGTAGATTTAAGAGCTTCATTCAGCTTCAATGCGGCAACCCAAGTTTGCTCACCATGCTTAACACCCCTCTTGAGTTGCATGGCTGAGACAAACCGGTCACTATTGTTGGTGGCCATAGCAGGAATGAGACATGGCTTATCCTCCATGACACGCATACTATTAGAATAAGGCATGACTGCCGTCTTTGTGCTTCTCAAGAAATCCAACCCAAGGATGGCTTGGAAGTCATTCATGGGTATTGCGGTGAAGTCTACTCTTCCTTCCTAAGTGTTGACCGTCAAGTGAACAGATTTTGCAACCCCATAGATGGGTTGCGCTGCCAAGTTAACAGCTTGATGCGGCTGCCATCCTTCTCTAAAGATAGCCCAAGTCTTTTAACTTCGGTGCCAGCAACAAAGTTGTGGGTGGCCCCCATGTCAATCAAAGCACGGAGGGGCTTCCCGTTGAGTTTTACATCCACAAACATCAAGCCTTTGTTGGATGACTTGCTCTTGTTCAACTTGCTTGATGATTTCCCACTATACATAGGTTTCTTCCCTTTGCCTTCATCTTTGGACTCCACAAGTTGTTTAGGGTTTGAATGCTTGCCCACTTTGCCATTCTTGGCATTCTTCTTAGGCCTTCCTGTAGAAGCCTTCTTTTCTGTGGCATTCATCATATGAAAGGCTCCCACCCTAGAGCCAGTTGCCTTAGAACCCTCTTGCCACTTTGCCTAGATTGCACGTCCTCTTCCTCGCTATCATCGTCACTTGGTTGAGAGACATGATCAGACACCACTGCAAGAGCATTCAAGGCACACTTTTGTGGACATTCAGATAATCGATGTGGCCCATTACATAAGAAGCAAGAGATAGGGCCTTTTGCTTTGCTTGTAGAGAATTGTTGAGGGGCTTTTGCCTTGTCACCATAACTCTTCTGTTGCCATTGTCCTCCACCCGAATGGGTTTTGGATGTAGAAGTATTGGCTCCCTCACTCTTAGGTTTGCCATGGCCTTGGGACTTTCCACCTCCCCTACTCTTGCATAGGGAACCACTGTCCCGTTGCTTAGGTTCGGCGTAGTCCGTAAGGCATTTTGCTGCTGCTTGTGTATGGGCTAAATCTTGCATTCTTTGCCTTTGAAGTTCAACTTTGGCCCATGGCTTCGATCCCTCAAGGAAGAAGAAGAGCTTGTCTTTCTCTAACATATCTTTGATGTCTAACATAAGCCCAGAGAATTGTTTCACATAATCTCTTATAGTGCCGATGTGCTTGAGATCTCGCAAAGCACGCCGGACATTATACTCAACATTTTCGGGAAAAAATTGGAGCTTAAGTTCATTCTTAAGTTACTCCCAAGTCTCAATTATGCATAAACCGCGTTGCATCTCATCATGTTTAGTCTGCCACAACAACTTGGCATCACCGGACAAATACATTGTGGCCATAGAAATCCTTGTCTCCTCAGCATCGGCTTTCACAGCTTTGAAATATTGCTCCATATCAAAGGAAAGTTATCTAACTCCTTGGCATCTCGAGCGCCACCGTAGGCACTGGGCTCGGGCACATTCGCCCTAGTGAATTCCATGCCACCACCAGGTGCGTTGCCAAAGGCACAGGTAAGAACACCAACCCGGCCACTAAGGTCTTCAATCTCTAGCTTGAGTTTAGCGACAACATCCTCAAAATCTTGCCCTTGAGTAGGGTCATGAGTTTGCTTAAGATCATAAACCTGTTGCTCAAGGGTGGCTAATGAAGCTGCCATGGCCTTCATATTGTCCATACGTTGCTCCAAGAGCTCAATTCTTTCCCTTTGCGTGGGTTGACGGTTTCCAGGAGCATCCATTTAGAAAGCCAAGAATAGAGAAAGCCAAATAGACTACGCTCTGATACTAACTATCACACACCGGCTATGCGGAAGCCTTGCCAATAGATATACAGGTGTGTGTGGCGCTAGTTAACACTCTTCACTAGGCCACCAAGAAAGCTCAAAGAGATTGCAAAGACAAGCAAACACAATATTAGTCAAGTTGATGAGCCACAAGGTTGGGGACAAGCCACAAAATAGCAAACAACAAACTAAAATTGAAGCAAGCAACACTGGAAAAGTTTTGTACAATTTAAAGGCGAAATGAACTTTTCATTGATCAAAAGAAGGCATTACAATAGTTGAAAAATGCACTAAAAGTGCTACAAGAGTTGCTTTACCATTGGTTAGGTTGGGGTACTTTAAAGGCACAAGTGGTTTGGTTCAACACTTGGTACCTCCTCCTTAATATAGCTTGTTAAGCACTTTCCTAGCTGGCAAGAGGAAACATCCACTATGCTTGAGGAGTCGTAATGGATTTTCAAAAATTTTACAAAACGAGAAAAAATTACGACTCTTGGTCCCAAAACACCTTTAATACTAAGGTATTTACATAAAAATTTACAAGGCAAAAAGACTACATCTGACCCTCCAAAAGTTGGCCTAAAGTTGCTGCTGGGCAGGCAAGTTTGTGGCCTGCTGTGGCTGGGCTACTTCATGGCATGCCTTGGGCTGTCTTGCACTATGCCTTGGGCCTTGGCTTGCACTTGCTCCAACAACTTCTTGGGCATGTTTTTGGCTCTCCAAAGGGCACAAATGAGTGCGGCATCAAGGTGTTGACCCTTGGATGGGCACACCTTGAAACCATGCCAGAATATTTTCGAAAGTTGGTGAACACTTGTTCAGGCAGTTTTTCATTTATCAAATTTATTTCCATTTCAACAGTTTACTATTATAGTAATTTTCCTTGTTGCCTTATTGATGAAGGTATATGTTTATCTTTTGGGAAAATTACACGGACCTTCCCTAACAATTGCCCAAATTACAACTGCCTCGGAAGCACGGACACAAGCCATGGGACACGATAATTTCAAAAAATTCAGGACATGGATACAGTAGGGGGATATGTAATTTTTTTTTTATTTGCTATGTATGTAAATATTACATTCATAAACAACTAAAATTAATAAAAACCAACACTAATTTAACGTAAAAAACTAAATTTTAATTAACTAGAGACTAAGGCTTTGTTTGGCATGTGCTAAACAATTATCTTATTTGGATCACATCACCTCTTATTTGGGTCATATCACCTCTCAACTACATCACTTTAACCCCAACCCACATTTCACATTTTTTCGTAAAAAGTCAAAAAGTATACTAATCTAGCACTTTCCAAGCAACCCCTAAATCTGTGTTGCATTAGGCTCCAAGGATTGTTAGAAGGCTGTTTCTCCACTTCACAAATGTGTTTTAGATGTGTGTTACACTGCCGATGATTTCATATGATTTTTATTTTTTTAAAAAAACCAATTCCTTTGTTTCCAAATATTATAATATGACCCTAGAAATTAGCTTTGAAAAATTAAAATAAGACTTCTTGTGTCCCGAATCATGTCCCACCATGTCTAATGTGTCTCTCGCCATGTTTACACACACCCCTGTTGTGTACCCTAAAAAAAATGGACATGGCTACAACACCTATTTTGAAGTGTCACTGCTTCATAGATAGCTGATCCCATTAACATAGGACAATGACACTGACTCCCCTAACTTTTGAGTAGGCATATCATTGAGTGCCTTGCCGTTAGGTATCAAGAAAGAGAGGTGGATGGAATATTATGGTGTCGACAATTTTTGGATTAAATTTTCTATTTTTATCCTTCAAGAAATGGGTCAAATCTTTAACCTTTACCAGTTTACCTTTAGTCACCCTTACTCTTCTTCCGCATCCATTCCCCCTCTTTTTGCGTTCCCCCTTCCCCTCTCTCAAACTTCCCCATCACTCACCATGCCACGGCCGCCTCCCACTCCACCCCACTGCCCCCAACAATCCCTCCCCTCATGTCGCTGCCTCAGCTCCCCAAACACCACGCCTTTCCTTCCCTCAATTCCATCGTGCTGCCACCAACCTCTCACCTTAACCTGCTTGCCACCTAACCTTCTTGCCTAGACACAAAAGAGAGATATATAGCTTGGCTCTAGGTTCATGCCGATGATGATCACCGGTGGCCTCCACGTCAAATCCCATTGCCTTCCATGGCCCTACAACGCCGCCTCTAGCGCAATCCTAGCTGCGACCCCAACCCCAACCCCAGCGCCATTATCCAACACCTTCCAACTCCAAAGCCCCCCTTTCCTTTATCAACTGAACATGTTTGATTTATGTTTTTTTTTATCTGATTGCTTGACTGATGGATGTGTTTTTTTTTTTTTTCCCTCTTTGGCTTAATTAAGGGCAGGCGGAGAGGGTGTTTGATGAATTAAGGGTAGAGTAGTTTTTTTTTTTTTGTTTTTTTGGCTTGATTATGTTGTGTATTGTTTTGATTTTGTTGTGTATTATATTGATTTTTGGTTTTGTTGTTCTTTGTGCGTGGTGGTAGTGGTCGGTGTTGGATTGTTATAGGGGGGAATTGGAGGATGAGGTAGGGTGGAGGAGAGGGCTATGCTTTAAGAAGAGGCCTGGGGTGGAGGAGTGTGGTGGAGGAAGGTGCGAAAGATAGAGAGAGGTAGGGTGTAAAAATGGCCTGCCGGCTCGATGCCCGATCAGGCCTGCCCATATCCCCCGGGCTAGGGCATGGGCCAGGTTTTTTGGCCCGGCCTAGCCCAAGGACCATTGGCCCAATTTGAGGCCCGGCTTGCCGATGCCTAACTTAATTTTTAAGCTATTTGTGATATATATATATTTTTGAAAAACTAAAAAAAGCCAAGCACGCCCCAAGCCCGATTACCCACTAGGCCAAGATTTTGCACAAGTGGCTTGGCCCAATTTTTGGCGGGAGCTTGATAGGCCTGACGGCGTGCTAACCTGGGCTGGGCCAAAATTACACCCCTAGAGAGAGGGCATTTTTATCACTTCACATTTTATATTAACGGAGTTTAACTTTTGAGGCGCTTTAAGGGATGCTGGTCTCATTTCTCCATACTATTGGGCCTGTTGTTATTTGGGCAATAGTTAGGGGAGGTCCTTGTAATTTGCTCTTCTTTTTTTAATGGTACTTCATTTGTTGTTTTATATATATGGCCAAATCTTGATTGAATTTTTTGGGATGTGGTTGCATCATATATATATATATCCATAAGTTTGCCTGTGTGTCCGTTGCACATGTTGTTGGAATCATTTGTGAGAATAAGCTATTAAGCTCAGTTGTCATGACTCCTGATTAATTGATGCAAATTACTGAGAAACAACATTTGCAAACGGAGTTGCTGTTGGTCTTTACTTAGCAATCATTTTGGTCCAAAATGTTGATAAAAAAATGTCTAGTTTGTAATTGTTTCAATTTGTCCCACGGTCTTTCATTGCAGCAACTGGCCCACGTTTCCACAGATATTCATCAGGGGGGAGTTTGTTGGAGGATCAGACATCATTCTCAACATGCACCAGGTATTCTCATACCAAAATTGTTATTCTTTAGCCTGGAATACATTGCTTTAATGGTTTGGTCTGTCATGTAGACTGGCGAGTTGAAGGAAATGCTTAAAGTTATTGCAGCCAACCAGGAGAATTAAGAGTAAGTTTATTATTACTGAACATGTAGAGTCACCAAGGAATATAGTTATCTTTGATGATGAAGAATTATGGGATATAAGCATGTTCAGCTTTGAGTGCTTGTTGACTTGATCCAATAATGTTTAGTTAAAGTATGGATCCCATTCCTTTGATGTTTAATGTTCTTGGCTACCAAAATTTTGAATGTGAGTGTGTGTAGAAAACTTTGTGAATAGTTGGACCATTGAGGATAAAATAAGTTAGCCCTCTCTCTAAGCTTTTAGATGAGTTGATGGCCAATAATTCAACATGGTAACATGGTATGAGAGTTCATATTGCAATCTTCTAGTGAGACAATAGCAAGAATCATATCAACTTGTCTATTCAAGCATAGAAAGACATCATGCACGTATTTTGAGGCTCCTCAGTTCTTGTTCTTTTTATTTTATTTCCCTCCAAATTATTTCTTTTTTTTCTCTTTGTTTTTGTGCTTTACTCTTGCAAGCTGGTAGGTTCCTCCTGAATACATTTTGTAGTAAGCTTGTATGGTATGGGTATTGGTAAGACAATCCTCTTTCTGCAGGTGGCAACTAGCCTGGTTGCTCAAGTCGCGGTGGTTCCTTCAATGTTTGAGAGGTCTAGAAACTTCATTTTAAGTAGATTTTGATTTACTAGATGAAGGGTTTGTCTAGTCAAATTGCGACCTAGGTTCATCTATGAGGGTCAAGTTTGACAATGTTACAGCACAAAATAGATATATGTTTCCTGAGCAGATAAAATATTGTGGTTTACTCTTGCTCTTCCTTAACACGTTCAACCTGATTCATAGTTTGGATTTGAGGAACACGATTCATCTAGGTGAACCTAATTTTGTGATGAGTGAGGGTTTTGGAATTAGACTTTTTGTTTGTTAATTAAATTTTTTTTTTTAAACAACCTGGATTTGGAATATGTCTGTGGTTGGCATGATTCTCTTAAAAAATTGTCATAGTCTATGGACAACAATCGTGAGGGAAACAAGTGTGCAGGCATATTATCAATAGAACGTTTTAACCAAAATGGTCCTTTACTGTTTTTTCTACTATTCCGGGTTGTATCTCATTCCAATTATTTGAAGATGGGTGTTGAGTACCACCGACATGTAACTTCTTAGTTTTTAATAATGCAATCTTTTTAATTTGTCAAAAAAAAAAAAAAAAAAAGCTGTGGTTAGGCGGCGGCCTACTTGGGCTTTGGTTTCAGCGACAAAATTGGCATTCAGCCTATATGTTTTCAAACGTGCCAAACTCCTCACTTTCAAGCTGGTGCACGTTTGCTGCATAGCCATATTGCAGGCTTGCAGCAAAACTATTCATTGTTACCCGCCAAGAAGTAAGGCTTCATATGCTCCTAGCCCCCCCAAAAGTGAAGGACGACTGCCCTAAAAAAATATAAAATAGGAAAGAGTTCGTTTCTTCCTAAAAAATATGATTCGTTTTTTTTAGCTGCATCGTGCAAGAATGATTATACACTTCTGATTCTGAACACCTCCTGGTATGAACCAGGGATGATGCCAAAGAAAAACAAATATTCAACTTCCCTTTTAAAAAGTGTCAACGTAGGGGGTTCTGGGGAAGATGGTGAAGTTTTTTGTTCTGGGCCCCCTTCGTAGTTAATGGACTGATAGTTGAATGGATGGGATCATGATTTTGACCTCTAGGTTTGTAAGTGAAGGAAGGAACGACCGTAAGTTAAGATTTCAATGGAGTTGAACCTGCAACCAAACTGGAGAAGGAACCGAAGAAAGCTAGTAGTTCAGTTTCAATACACAAGTTCCAGCGCTTGTAGAAAGAGGTAGGTCTGTCAGTTTAGCCCCATTTTTTAAAGCTTAGGGAGGGTAGCTTTGCTTAGAGAAGAAATCCACTTTGTTTTTCGGAAAAGACAGATGTTAATTTCTTGGGAAGTTATACTTCTAGGGCAATTGGTTTAGAGAATATTCCCTTTCTTGCTTGGGTGCTTTAGCTCTTGGGAAAAAGAATACATCTGTCAAGCTATTTCAAGCTTTGAAGTCTAATACTCCCGTTGTAGGCACTCAGCAGTAAAGTTGGTTCTTTTTGTATTGGCAGTACAAGAGAGCTATGGTTGCATATTTAGTTCAAAGGACCTTTCAAAGAGGGGCTCGCTCTTTCATGAATTTAGTCTAGAGCATCTCGTTTTCCCGTACTTGTGAGGAGCTTCAAGTAGGTGATGACAAGTCATGACTATCTTTAACTCGTTTATCAAAAGTATGCCCCTATCACACACATGCAAGTCAGACTATGTTTTGGATCAATTTGGTTCATCTAACTATGGCCTAATCTAATCATACAAAAACTAAGGGTTTGATTCTGATTCAGAATTGATGCTGGTTCACCTCTCTAATCAAGTGTGTAAGTGTCTTGTTTCCTGCTTGTCGAGTAAAGAAAGGAGATCCTCTGCCCAATAGAGCCTGGCCCAAGAGACTGAATTCTCTAGTGTGGACCAAAACAGTCTCTGGAAGCCAGTCCCCAAATTGTTGAAGTTCTTCTCTAACTTGAAGAGTAGCAACCTAGACTTCCGGGAGAAAAGGTTTATTTTATTTTTATCAATACAATTATCTAACCAAGAAAGCAGTCTACTAATGTACTCTAGTTTTGCTAATGAGATAGGGTAGTTGACTTATTTGTTAGAGAGAAGAGGATGCTTGTGTATGGATGAAAAGAGCTTAGGATGAAAAGGTGGGACTAGACAAACAAGCCAGCCATTTGCCTTCTGTAAACTGGAATACAGAAGTGGGAGTTAGTCTAGTCTGCTCGCTCTGCCGTCATCCAACAAGCTCTTTAACACTAGGTAGCACTTAAGCCCTCTTTAGCCTATCTGTCCTCTTTTTTTTACCTGTCAACAATAAACTAGTCACTTAACTTTCTAGCAAAGCAAGTAGGCGCATCTTTTCCCTTTTCGAGCCAACTATTCACTTCCTCTCTTGGCAGTAGAGGCAATTTTTATTTCCTCTAAGGAGTGAGTAAACTTTGTTCACCACTTATTACGTTCTTTCCTTAGATTCCTTGAAAGCAAGGGTGTGGAACAACGGGAGCTAACAAGTAAACGAGTTAATATTGCGTAAATGAACGGAATACTGTTGGCATCTTTGAGCTTTTGGATGATGATGTCAGGCGGAGTCATCTCCATGAGTTGGGAGTTGGTCGGTAGGGGTGCTTGTCCTTGACTTTGAAATGGAAGTGAAGGGAGCAAAAACACCTCTAATGTTTAGTTTAGGTAGTGCTCTACTTGCTCTATCATGAAAGTACTTTGACTGATCGGTATCTCTTCTTTTTGACTTGCCTTGTTATTGTAGGAGGATTCATTAGCATTAGTTGTGGCATGAGTGATTAATTACTGATTCACCTTCTCGCATCTTTGATCATGGACCTCTTCTCTTCTCTTTTGTTGATTGTTCTATTCTCCTTGCTCTGAGACCTTCACCAGCAAGCTCTTTATTACTTAGTACACTTCTCAAAATAAGGCCTTCCCCGTTTTTTCTCTTTTGTCTCACCTCACGGCGTAGGCTTAGGAAGAAGAAAAACAATGTCTAAGAAAAGTTTTGTTATCCAATTCCATGGCTCAGGCCCTCACAAGTAGAAGTTTGAGAATGGGGAATGGCAAGATAAGACATTTTCTTTTATTTGACGACATCGTGCTGGTAAAGAAAAGGAATGACGAGATTGCTAACAATCTCAAGAAGGCAGTCCATTGCTAACAGAAATGACTCCTAAGGAAGAGGGCCCCCCTCTGGAAAATGTGTTCTTGAGTTAGAAGTAGTAGATGCAGACAACAAGACAAGTCTTCGTTTGATAACTAGAAGAAATAAAAGATACCCAACATGAAGGCATAGATTTGATTTTAGGATGGACAAAAAAAATGGGC
Source organism: Camellia granthamiana (assembly GCA_036172215.1). Lineage (NCBI taxonomy): Eukaryota > Viridiplantae > Streptophyta > Magnoliopsida > Ericales > Theaceae > Camellia > Camellia granthamiana. The sequence goes on from CM069907.1 coordinate 106,689,351, forward strand.
GAGGATATCTATTAAAATAAAGGAATTTGTGGTAGATTGATTCAATGTTTTGAAAACCGGACCGGTGAGCGAATCGGAAAAGGGACCAGGTGGACGGGTCACTGGTTCAACCGTCGGGTCGAAGCGGTCGAACCGTGACGTCATAATTAATATTATATAATTAAAAATTATAAATAAATAAAAATATATATAATTACTGAAATAATAAAAAAAAGTGTTGCATAATATTTACTAATAATATTTAATAAAGTCATAATTGATAAAAAAAAAAGTCATTAGTTTTAAAGAAATTAAAAAATTTTAACATTTCATTCCCTCCAAACAAATTGATTGAATGTTAGATTTAATTTTGGAGGGAAATAAAATTTTCAACTCTCCCTCCAATCAAATATGATTCAAACAATTTGATTGAATCCGACATTCAATTTTTAGGTCCTCTTTTAACAATTGTTTTCCTATAAATAGGAATAGAGTTTCATAATTTCTTCAAGCTTCCAATGAGACGACTCCTCATGAGAGGAGACTCTTGAAGTAAGAGTTTTTAGTCAAAATTTTGATATAATATATATATATATATAAATATATAAGAAAGAAAGAAAGAAAAGAAAGAAAAAAAAAAAAAAAAAAAACTGGGTTGGTCCACCGAACCGGCACCGGTTTTCCCGGTTGAACCACCGGTTATTCCGGTTTTCACTAATAACGCCGATTTTTGGCCTACACCGGGTCTTGAGGGTTTTCCGGACCGGAGAGAGGACCGGTTCCCAGTTCAACCGGTTTGACCGGCTGGGCCGGTCCAGGTCTGAAAACCATGGATTGATTGATTGATTTCTTGTCTTGCTCTCGCCACCCTTTGGCCGCCAATGATGCCATTTTATATGACAAAGCAATATGGTACATGGAATGGCCCGTATCTCACTTTATCTTATAGGTACTATTTTTTCTAGTAATGTCATCTTGTGAGAGGTTAAAGAAGAAAAACGGAACTGTGAATATTGTTATTTTTTAATGTGTTTTTTGGGATTTTAAATGAAGTTCTTATATAATGTACTTACATAACATTAAGGCCCTATTTGGGAACAACTCTTTTGGTTGAAATAGCCAATACAGAAAAAAGTTAAAATAGTCAATAAGACAAAATGTTACATTCTACATATCAATCAATTATTATTTCTCTAACAATCATCTATTTAACTACAAAAAAAAATAAAAAAAATAAAAAATCTACAAATCATTCCAAACTCAATTTTATTTATTTATTTATTTATTTATTTTTATCTCAAAAAATAGCTAAAAAGTCAATTAAAATAGTCGAGTTCCCAAACGAGGTCTAAGTTTCACCTCAAGTTTTTAGCGTGTGAAGTCCCAAGTGTAACCAAATGACCAAAATACTCATTGGTATATCGTGCTAATGCAAATCAAACGTATACTCATTGGTATATCGTGCTGATGCAAATCAAACATATATTACCTTGTTTTGGTCCCTTCATTCCAAGTTGACAAAAGGCAGTCCCTCACCTATTAAAATCCTTAGGACCTGTTTGGTGCAGTTTATTGTAAGTTAAAAGTTGATAATTAGAAAGTAGAAAGTCAAAAGCACCCTTCTCCCAACTTCCAGATAATCAACTTTTTTTAGCTTATTCAAGTTATTTCTACCTTATAAGTTATAAGTAGAAGTTGCACCCAAAGATAAAAGCAACTTAGATAACTTGCACCAAACAACCCTTAGTCACTAACAACCATGCTAGTTGTCTACGGTAATTGGAATCTTGCAAGGTTTACGAGATATGTTATGATGAACTAGCACATTGAATAACTTTCCCATCTTGTCCTAAAACGAATTGAGGTAGTTGCTGATGCATCATTTGCTGCACAACTAGCACATTATGTTGTCATGATGTGCATATCACGAGAGCTGTGTTTTTTAGGTAAACTAGCATATTGAATACCTTTGCCATGATGTCCTAAACAAATTGAGGTAATCAATGCATATCATATATTGCCATCCAGTTGTTTTCATCACTAACGCCATACAAGAGCCTACATGAGCAACACCAAGAAAAGCCCATACACGTGCCGCCACAGGTTCTTGATAACTGGACAAGCTCGAATCTAGCAGTCTTTACTCATAGGATGAAGTTAGCAAAGCATTGGATGACATACTGGAGACTTATCGTGTCACGACCCCAACCCGCCCCTAGTAGGATGGTGCCGTGATGGCCAGTAACCCGTGGTTACCGAAGGCCAACTTTCAAAAATCACACACAATCAGAGTATAAACTATGGGGCTAACAAGAGCGGAAGCAATAACCAAATACAAGCGGTCCATAAGAGCTGTGCATAAGTCAAATGAAATGGCATACATCATTACATAACTTTACAACTTATAGAATATACATTACATCTTGACAAAAGGCTTCTCAAGCCGACATAAACAAAGTACAATATATATACAAGTCAAGAAAACATCATCCACAGAACTGCCGACGTCATTACAAGATTGCCGACCTAAACACAAAAGGCCGACATAAATATAATACAGGAAGTACAAGGTTAAAAACATAATCTTCACAGTTGCCGACATCCTTGATGCCGACCTAACATGCATACAAAACATCGGCACAAAACGCACATCTCGGCGTAGCCGACTTCTAGCTTGGAACCTACATATATATAGAGAGGGTGAGTATTGAAACCCAGTGAATGGTACAAGTAATAAAGGGGTTAATGAATGATCCCGAGGTTCGTGTTAAAACAGTACATACATATCATAGTTGTTTCAAACATACCTATAGCATAGCTTGCTCAAAACCTTTCGTATAACTTAGCTTGCATCAAAACATATACTTAGCATACTTGTGTCAAAACATGTACTTAACGTAACTTGTATCAGAACATGTACTTAGCATAGCTTACATCAAAACATACTTAGCATAACTTGAACCGAAACGTATTCTTAGCATAACTTGCATCAAAACGTGTGCTTGGCTTAACTTATAACAAAACATACCCACCCGTTCATAGACCGTCGGTGGCAAAACAAAGGTGCTACTTAGGCTTAAAGTCCCCTAGCACGGAAGGACTATGCTACTTAGGCTTTAAGTCCCCTAGCACGGAAGGACTATGCTACTTAGGCTTTAAGTCCCCTAGCACGGAAGGACTATGCTACTTAGGCTTTAAGTCCCCTAGCACGGAAGGACTCCAAAAGGTTGTGCTACCAATGCTTTAAGTCCCCTAGCACGTACGGACTCCAAAACAAAACTCATACTTAGCAATCAAAACTTATTCTTAATACGTAAAAATACGAGTAATCATTCATGCTTAACAAATACTTTTCAAAACAAGGCAAAACAAAGCTTATCAAAACCTTATAACATAACTTTATTAAAAATACCACTCACATAGCTCTTGGGACGTCGGGATCAAGGCAAAGGTCCAAGTCCTACAAACACATGGCAAAGTCTACTGAACATACTTCTTAAAACAAGTCTTACATGCATGCAAATGATCTCGGGAAAACATGTTGGAAATCAAAGCACTGTTTTACATGTCAGGAAGACATGCTGGGTACCAACCAGGTCTGTGCCGAGGTCCCACACCACCTGGCCAAGGTGCGGCTACCAAGGCTTCGGCGTGCGACTGCATGCCGAGGTTCATACAAGACAAACCAAAGGTGCAAGTGATCATGCAAGGTAGGCCAAGGTGAGATACGATGCTTGGCCTAAGTGTAAGGTCTAGGTGAGAATGATCTCGGCGACTACACTTGGGAAGTGAAGTCTGGAAATCTGGGTTTCCACCCGTGAAGAACATGAAGAACATGAACATGAAGAACATGAGTACGAGATGAATGCCAAAATCATAATTTGCTTATACAAAATCTGGGGTTTTCATGCCATGAGTTCGAAAACATGGACCTGGGCACCCATACTTGAAGATCATATGAAAACAAACACAAAAACATAAATCTTGGCATGAGCTTTCGGATCAAAACATGACTTTTCTTGAAGAACACTTGAATATCATCTTTCTCTTTCTAAAACCGAACTTCAAAACAATGCATGGCTTACGTATCATATTCAATCATGCAATGCGATAACATAAACATCAAGAACATCATACATTGATCAAGAATCTAACCTTAGAACACGAATCTAACGGTTTGATCTCTCGGAATCAAGCTTGGATCACTACTCTCTCTCTAGGACTCCTCTCCCTCTTCCTTAGAGCTTCTCTCTCCTCTTCAAAACAAAGATGTAACAAATCATAGGTTTCTCTCCCTGCCGGCTGATTTAACACTCAGCTCGGCCACGTGGCACTACCGGGTTGGTTCTCTTCAAAAAGGTGACAGATTGACAAGACAAGTCCCTGACAAAACGTATCTAACAAGCTTCACAGCAAACACTCCGGCAAGTGATGACATCGGCCAAAAGACAAGACATCGGCGAGGGCAAGGCATCGGCAAAACAAAGGACAATGACTTCAGCTAAGAACAACACTTCGGCAGTAAGGTAACAATGACATCGGCTTGGAAGGACAGAGCCTCGGCAACTAAGATGACAATGATCCCGACTAGGAAGGACAACACTTGACTGAACTGTGCCACACCTCGGCCTAGATGTGCCACACCTCGGCCTAGGTCATACCACTTCCAGGACAAGATCACTTGGGTTCAAGATAACATCTCGGCCCAGATAATACACATCTCGGCCACGGAGATACACACCTCGGCCCAGATGATAATCATCTCAGCCATTATGCCAAAACAAGGGTAGAGATCAAACAAAGGGATTCCAAAACAGTTAAAGGCTTAAGATGACCTCGGCTTGGATCAACCTAGGCTTCACATGACCTAGGCTTGACATAGCTTAGGCTTGGCATGACTTAGGCTTAACATAACTTAGGCTTGACAATACAAGGGAGGAACAAAGCATACATATACACTTAGGCAAATCAAATACATGCAAAACAAGACAAGGTTCATACATGTTAACTTAACAAGGCAAAAGCATATGAATGCACATGAACATGACTAAGCCATAAATGTGGGTTGTCACATATCGAGTGGTGTTCGACCCATTTTTTTCATTTCAACTGCGAAAAATTGTGAATTGGAGGAAGTTTAGTAGTTTTGAGAAATTTCTCATGTTTTGCATTTGAAAAGTTTCACTGTTTTAATTTGAATTGAGAAATTTCATAGTTTTGAGTAATTTCTCAGTGTTTTATTTTTATTTTTACATAATTTCTTATTCAATATGAATCTTATTTGTTTGATCTCGACAAATAAATTTCATAAATATCAAATTTATAGAGATTGGATGCATAGAATGAAAGATGATGTTTTAAAGATTGAAAAAAGGAAAAAAAGAAAGAAAAAGAATTTACCTAACAGCTAAACACACCATTGACACCCTTGCGCATTTTAAATATAAGGGTGAAGCCATCTGACAATAGATGATAATTTTAAAAGACTTTTAATCTCCCAAACAGTTTTTAATGTGGGTTAACAAACTTATGTTAGGACCTATCCTTTGATAAGTTCTTACGATTAAATGTTACACTAATTATGCATATGTTTTTTGGCCCTCTAATTAAGTAAAATGATATAAAAGAATGCTAAATTTAAAATCTTCATTTTTACTGATTTAACCTACCAAGCAACCTGAGAATACAACTAAATTGTTGAGTAACCTGACAATCAACACAAGAATCCCTCTTAGATACAAATCCTAATTTGAGATAGATCAAATGGTGAAAGAAGATTTATGTAGTTGATCCTACTTGATTGGAACATAAGACTTAATTTGATTTAGATATAGTTTGATTTTGTATGAAGGTCTCATAACTTTCAAAATACTTATCATTCATCAACGTTGTGTTTGGTTGGGAGATTTAGGGAGAGATTTGGAAAGAGAAAGGAAAAAGATGTGTGAAAGTAGGTGAAATGTAGGTATATTTTATTCACATTTCACCTACATTTTCCATTTCCCTTTCCAAATCCCTTTTCAAATTCCCCAACCAAACACAGCACAAATGTTTCCAAAAGTTGAGTTACATGGTGTGAACCTTCTGTCCATTTACTTGATATGAAAAATGTGATCAACTAATGTCAAAATGTCAACTTGATCAAAAAGTGGGATGCAACATGGGTAGTGCCAGCATGAGCTTTTTGGTTCCTAAGCAAACTTTTATGATGGATTCTTCATACACATTCATAAAAAAAAATTTGAAAAATTGTGAGTAAATAACAAGTACTCACATCCACAGAAAATTTACTTGTATATATAATTACTTAAATTATATGCTAAAATTTGCTTCCGCACATTAAGATTTGAAAAAATCATTATAAGAACTCAAAAACATAAAATCTGATCTTCTTCATAGTTTAGAAAAATCTAGTCTATAACGAGAAAAAAAAAAAAGCCAAAAACAAAATCTAAAGTCATAATAAAAATGAACTAGATCTAGCGAAAAGTTTCTACGAAACTCATCTATATATTTGTTCACAAAAAAAAAAAACTGATCTATATATCTTGAATTTTAGAATCCATTCTTTTCTTGCTAAATGTAAATGAAATGGCTCTTTGGATGTTGGACTTGAACAGAGACCCTCATTTGAATGAGGATTAAAATGATAATTTTATTCTATTTATGAGTAAAAAATTGGGGCTTTTAGCAGTGATTTTGTGCGCGTATGCACATGGCCAACCTTGGTGGATCATGAATCACCCCTGCAACGATAATATCTGGAGCAACCTATATTATAAGGGTTAGATTGTGGTGGAAGACAACCACTAGTCTTACTGTAAGCTTCACCACTTGCACCACCATTGCATACTGGTTGATCTCTCTTTAAAGCTCCTGGTGATATGTACTTCTTTGTCTCCATAAACCTTCGGCTTACCTCTAACTCCATCACAATCTGCAAGTCGACATTACATTCTGCTATCGATCCGTTGCATTGTACAATTGCATCACTGGTCATAGACAGAGAAACATTAAGATAAAGAAGGCAAAGGAGTAGAAGAAAGTAGAGATTGAGAGGTATAATGGTAGGGCTTGTTTCCATGGCTTTTGTGGCTTTACTTTGTTCCTTCTCACTATGAAGCCCTTATAATGGAAATGGAGAATCCAAACTTTTTAAAAGGATGATAGTGGAAGCCACACTTAGATGCAGATCAACCACACTTTTACCGACCTTGTGGCCTTACTCTGGTGGTGTTTGTTTGGAAGGATACGAGGTATGACTAATAGTCTATTCGGATTAATAGTCCGTTGTTTGATTGAAATTATACTTAATAAAATTTATTTATTAAATTATTTATTTTAATAATATGGTGTTAATTATACGTAGTAAACTAAAATAAAATTTAAAAATCTCAACTACAAATTAAAATAAATTTATGTAATTCTTATTAATATTCTATTTATTTAATTTTTTAAAAGTTCTAGTAAAAAAAATAAAATGAAATTTATAATTCAGATTTAATATTCCTATTATTTAGTAAATAATTCAAAAGGACAAAATAGTCTTTTGAGCATTGTCATTTTCCATAATATCCCAAATAAATATAGGATTCAATAGAATAGTTCAATTCAGATATATAATCCTATGACTAAACAAATATAGGATACAAATCCAGTCCAACCAAATAGTCTAGAGACAATGTATCCAAGGACTAACAGTCTGGTGGATTACAATCCTTCCGTGTTCAGTCTGTCCAAACAAACACATTCTTTAGTTACTATAATAATGTCTTTTTTTAATTTAAAAAGAAGTAAGTTTTTTTTTGCTGTGAAATATTTTTAGGTTGTGTTTGGCTTTTGAATTTGTAGAAAAATTTATGAAGAATAATGAAAAATAGGGGGGGGGGGGGAAGGAGGGGACTTCTACTTTATTTATATTGCGTTGATTAAGAGTTTTGTAAGTACGATTAATTCTTGATTACAAATGTAGTTTTCATTGTGTGTTTGGTTATGAGGCTTTGTGGGTTTGGTTGTGAACGGAAGTGATTTTGATTATGAGGCTTTGTGGTGTTTTATTATGAGCTGAAACGGCCTTGGTTATGAAGTTTTTGTGGTGCTTTTGTAGTGAATCACTTTGGCTTTGGTTATGATCCAAATTCGTAGAAGTTATGAATCTTTGTGACAGAAATTTTTAATGCATACCGTATGTATCTTTCAGGAGTGTGTATAGTTTCAAGAATTTTGTAGGTAGATTCTATTGATACATTGTTAATTTTTCTTGGGATAAAATATGATGTCCATAAAGTTATGGTTGTTTCTTCTCTTTAATGATTATCAATTTATCAGTGCCGCTGATGCTAACATTTTTAGCTCATCAAAACATTCAAGTATGAAAAAATTGTCCAACATAAATCCACTAGTATAAATAAACTCAACAAATATAAAAAAAGACCCTACACACACATAAGAAACAAAGAACCAAATTCAAGCCCTCTTACAGAGATGCATAGACTCTTTGCTAACGGGTTAACTCATCAAAATCCGAGTCAGACATTGATCCACTCCGTCCTACATCAGAATTTAAAGTTGGAAACAGTTCATCAATAAAGACGTTGTTGCTCAGTTCATCAATAGAGAAGACGTTGTTGTAAGAACTAGGTTTGGTCATAGATAACTCAACACCAATTTCAATACGAGTCTCCCAAGTCTCCTGCAATTGTAATGCTAACTGGAGACTTGTTACCACATCATCCATCGAGGGTCGTTGGATTAGCTGATAAAGAATACAACTCAATGCAATCGTGACAAACTCCTTGAAGCATTCTGGTGCTATTTTCCCAATCAGATATGGATCAATGACTTGATCAATGGTTCCTCTTTTACAGCTACTTTGGAACCAACAGGGAAGGAACTCCTCACCTTCATTCTGGCTGGAAGTATGTACCTTCTTGGCACACAATAATACCAACAACACCATTCCAAATGAATATACGTCAGATTTTGTTGTCAATTTTCCATGTATGGCGTACTCTGGTGCAATATATCCAAAAGTGCCACAAATCCTTGAAACTGTAAATGATTCATTTGCAATGTCATTGGGTATTAGTTTAGAGATTCCAAAATCAGTAACTGTTGCAACCCAATTCTCGTCCAACAGAATAGTGGCTGGCTTTATGTTGCAGTGGATAACTCCATGCTTGACACTCGAATGTAGATGTTGTAGTCCTCTTGCTACACGAATGCAAATCTTGAGTCGCTGTTTCCACAAAAGTGGATCGCTGTTTATTTTGAATAAATGATCTTCCAAGGATCCATTTGTCATAAAATCATACACGCTGATTAACTCTGGTTTCTCATAGTAGAATCCAATTAAAGAGACTACGTGGGGGTGACTGTCGAGTAGGGAGTGTACCTCAATCTCAAACCTAGCTTCTTCCCAGTCTCGCAATGATTTCAACTCCTTGAACCTTTTGATCGCAACAATACCAGTTTCCCCATCCAAATACCCCTTGTACACCTTGCAAAGCTCACCTTATCCGATCAAACGATCCTCACTGAAATCATTTGTGGCTGCTCGAATATCAGCTAGTGAGAAGTGACGGAGTTGTCGGGTGACACTATCTGGAAGTGGTTCCCAAAATGAATCATTTGGAAGTGGTTCCGAAAATGAATCATTTGATGGTCCACTCTCAAAACCATTGTCCTTTCTCTCCCTCCTTCAATGATTCATACCTTTTGGCACAGTAGCAATACCCTGAAGCACCTTTCCGATTATTCCCTTTGATGGTCCTTTAAGTTGTGACAACAATGCAAGATCAAGAGTCTCCACCACTTCAGCCATTGTAGGCCTTTCCTTTGAATCATGTAAACAATTGTAGGCAACTTCTACAAAGTACTTTAGACTTTGTGGTGTTATTTGCCCAATCAATGAGGAATCAATGATTTGATCAACCTTTCCCTCTTTAATGCGTGGTTGAGCCCAAAGGGCTAAATTAATTTCCTCGAGTCTTTTATCCACAGGCGGCCTCCCACAGAGCACTTCCAACAACACCACACCAAAGGCATACACATCAGATTTCTTGGTTAGTCTGTGGGTATAGACATAATCTAGATCTAAATACCCAAATGTACCTTTGACTCTTGTACTAACGTGGGTTGCTGAATTGCTTGTAGTACCTTTGGACAGCCCAAAATCTGAAATCTTGGCCACCCAATTCTCATCCAACAGAATGTTTGTGGTCTTCACATCTCGGTGTATGAAACTCTGATCGGTACCAGTATGAAGGTAGTCTAACCCTCGTGCTGCACCGATGCAAATGTTGAGCCTTTGCTCCCATGTGAGATGAAAAGCAGTAATTTCAGTTTGGTTTCTACTTCTTTTATGGAGATGATCGGCTAGGGTCCCACGAGCCATATATTCGTAAACAAGGATCATTTCTTGGCAGTCGCTGCATTGGCCGATCAGAGGAACAAGATGAGTGTGTCGGAGCTTAGACAACATCTTGACCTCAGTCCAGAACTCCTCTGCGCCTTGATTGGACTCTGCTTTCAACCTCTTTATGGCAACGGCTGTAGCACCGTTGTCGATGAACCCCTTGTATACCTTACCAAATCCGCCACTCCCAATAACTAATTCTTCATTAAAATTGTCGGTGATTGATTGTATCTCAGCTAGTGAAAAGCAACGGCATGATTCAATCACAACGCTTGAAATTGCATCATCAGCACTTAAACCAGACATATCTTGGCATGAGTACTCAGATTCAATCACAACGCTTGGAATTGTATCATCAGCACTTGAACCAGACATATCTTGGCATGAGTACTCAGATTCAATCACAACGCTTGAAGTTGTATCATCAGCACTTAAACCAGACATATCTTTGATATTTGGGAGCCTAAATATATGAAAGAATATACCAGTAACACTAGAAGATGATAAAAAAGATGAGTTTTTGAGAGATGAGAAAGAAACTGAGTGGTCTCTGATTGAAACGGGAGTTGATCAGCACTTAATATATGAATGAAAGAATATATGAAAGAATATACCACCGACGACTTGATTTAGGCGATAGAGTTCAACAGTCGGTGTGTGGTGTGTGATTTCAGTGTGGACCCATCAACAACTTACGGCGTGATCATTTAGGTGTTATTTGGGAGGTCTTAAACAAATATATTTTTTTATCTTTTTTGATTAAAAAATTGAGGAAAAAAATATGAATGTTTGGGTTAACTTTTTGACTCTTTGTATTAAAAAATTGTAAAAATTAGTTTGTAGAAGAAAATTAGGATTGAGAGTTGTGCAGCCGTAATTGTTGACTTTTGGTTAACTTTTTAACTTTTTGAATAACTTTTTGACTTTTTGACTTTTTCTTATCTTCCTAAACTTGGCCTTAATTCGCACTATTTTGTTATGAGGGCTCAAGTTATAAATATAATTTTTAATTTTATTTAGAAATTCTTTCATGTGCTAAATTTTTAAGGAAGAATTACAACATAGTAGGAAAAATAAAAAAAAAATTACAAAAATATGTTGAGTGCAAGTGATTTTGTAATAGGATGAAAGTGAAATGTTGTTGGTGCAAGTCATGTTAAAAAAAAAAAAAACACCTATGTGCCATTGGGATGTAACTCCCCCAATTTTTAAGGCCATTAGGACATATTTTTTGTTAAACAAATTTATTTTGTATTAGAAAAATTTAAAATCTCATAATTTGAGTTTTATAGATTTGTTTTTAATAAAATTCATATATGTATATTCATTTCTTTTGATATTTTTCAAATAAGATTAATATTAAATATAATTTTTTTTAAAAAAAGTGAATAAAATGATTTTTCGATCAATCAAAACAGCAAAGTATGAATTTTTTTGCAAAAGTAACTGCTCAAAATTGCCTTCACCAATTTCAGATGGATAGATTTTGAAAAAGGATAAATCAGTAAAACATCTCTCTCCAACTTTTGGTAGTAGGAGAGATCCGATATATTTTTTCTTATTAGTTAAGGTTCCTTGATAATATTATGATCTAAAATTTTTTTGTGAAGTTGAAATTTCTCTATAAAATTTTACTTTGAACCCTGTACTAAAATTTTTCCGTGAAATATTGAAGGACCTTAACTATTATGAAAATATTATGTTCGTTGTCTTATAAAATCTTAATACCATGCCTTTAAACTAAAATCCTTTGAAAAAATCTATGAAATAAAAAATATATCATTCAAAACGGACTTGTAAAATTATGACATGTTGAAATTTTAAAATCATAAATGATTTGTTTTTTACTTTAAGCTTCAAGTACCTATTTGTCCAAATCAGGGCAACAAATAAGTTAAAATAATTTGAACAAATAAATAAAAATATTAGGACAAATAAATTAAAACAATTTGGATAGATATGTTAAAATATGGGGAGATAGGTTAAAAAAATTTCAATAGATAAATAAAAAAGGTTTGGCTTCCCTTAAGTTGTGATCTCAGTTTGAGAGAGCATTTGAATTTGATAAACCCATTTTAAAATGAATTTCGATGATCCAAACTATTAAACAAATACCCAAAATTATGAATATTTTAATTTCAACCAGTGAACATGAAAATTAATATCCATTAACAACACTACAATTTATCAAGCATAAGTGATGATACAAAATTCAATCTCTTAAATCTTAGAAATATATATGATCAAATATATTTGATGCATTTTTTTTTTTTTTAATTTTTTTATTGAAACAGGAGTTACTCTAAGTAGCGGTCAATGTAGCACGCCGACGACTTGACTCAGGCAATAGAGTTCAACAGTCGGTGTGGTGTGATTTCAGTGTGGACCCATCAACAATCATTTGGTCTCCTAAATTTTTACCTATTTTTTAATTTAATTGTTAAATTTTGATTAATATTAATTTTACATCTAAATTTTTAAAATTTTGATCGATTTGATCATTGCTGTCACATTTCGTCAATAATTAGATAGAATGTGCTGACGTGGAGGGTAAATTGATTTTTAAGGTATAATTTGAGGGGCAAATTGATTTTTAATTTGGGGGGCAAATTAACTTTTAAGGTATAATTTGGAAGGTAAAATAAAATTTCAAATGAATTTTGTGCCATATTAGTACATTCCGTCTAATTATAGACGGAATGTGACAGCAATGGTCAAATTGATCAAAATTTTAAAAATTTAAGTGTAAAATTAATATTAATTAAAATCTGAATGTCAAATTAAAAAATACGTGAAAATTTGGAGGACAAAATATTTCCTTTATATCCTTTTAGTAGTGATGCTTAATGTAGAATTAAAATTATTAATGCAGTATTGTTATTATTATTATTATCCACGGGAAAAAGTCAAGGACAGAAAAATAACATAAAATTTGACTCTTTTTAGCCATCTCTTTATCCAGAAAATATTAGAAGTTGACTAACGAGCGCCCACCATTATTCTAACGCTACCCTTCAGACCTCCACTCCTACAACCTTCCTCGGGTAGCTCCTCCTCCTGTCACCCTGCCCCAGTTCCCATTCCTTATGGCAAATCCTTTTCTCTATTGGTGACCCTCTCTCTCCTCTTCCTTGACAACCATCATCTCCATTGAAATTATAAAAGCACGTTTGATGAGTAGTATTAAAGCATAAAATTGAAATTGTTAATTCATAAGTTCATAATCTTATGTTTGATTGTAAATTTCATTAATCAAATTACATGTACGAGAGACATTCAATTCGACGAAATCAGCGAATTTTTAACATTAAGAGAGGGGGCTAAGGATCATAATTTCAAACATGAAAGAAAAATAAAATAAAATGAATGCATGATAAATGGTTACCTCACTAATTTTATTTGAGAACTAACTTTACACTAATTCATAGGATTATTAATCATTTTACTATTAATCCTGTTAATCAAACAAGGCCTAAGAAAATTTAGTTTCGAATAGAAGCTCTTAACAGATTGATGGACTCTATCAAGTATGGCAGACATTAATAATAATAAAACACAACTCACTCATATATATAAAACAAAGCTTGTAGATATGTACGACCTGAAGGTCGTACATAGCTCCTAAGGAGACACAAATACCTCAATAAAGACTCTATATATTCAAATTTCTTTTTTCCTTTCCTGTTTTGTCTTTATTATATTGTTACAATGATCACTAACCACTTTATAGAGATGACTTTTTACATTCACCAAATACATTCATGTACTTTCCTAAATACATTCACCAAAACACATTGAACTTAACCAAATGACACTTCAAACTTTAAGATTCTAATGCATAAACTAAACATTTTAATGTATCTAACATTAATTCTAAATTAAATTCCAACAAATTCCTCCTTAATTTTGAATTTCATCACTCCATGTTTTCACCAATGATTCTTCACTAGGATCAAACACATCATTCAGCTGCTTCTTCAAGTTTTCATTTTCAGCAAATTTTTTTATGTACGAGTCACACAAATCTGCATACGAACTCGTTAAAGTTGATATTATAGCAATTCTAGTTTAGATCTGACCCATTTGGTGTTTTGGATCTGGATTTCATTGTCTTATATGGTTGTTCATGTCTTGTTCATCTTGTACTTCATTAAGTTTGGTTAGTGGAGTGTCTTGTTGGCATTTGGAACAGCTTGTTCATGTCTTTTTGGCCTCTTCGCTCGAGCGTAATTCTTACGCTCGTGTAGTTTTTGAGAACTTGCAGTATTTTTACAGGTCTACAAAGATGCTGGGAGGGTAGCATTCTTTGCTCAAGCAGTCTTTATTGTGCTCAGGTGGTGTTGGCTCGAGCGATGTTTCTTTAGCTCTAGCGGTGGTCCTCTGCTTGTAAAACTTTTGAGAGTTGGTATTCTTCGTTTAAGAGGTCACTTTGTGTACTCGAGTGGTCCCACTTATTGTGTCTGGTTGCTCAAGCAATATTTCTTGCGCTCGAGGGGTCTAAGCGTATATCAGTTTGTAAAAGTCACTTTTTGGGTCACTTTTTCATCTCTCTGTCTCTAAACATTCTCCCCCTAAATCTAGAGCCTCTCTCTGTAGAACTTACATTTTCTCTACAAATACACCTAAATCCCTTGATTTCTTCACCCTAGTTTCCTTGTCAAAAACGTAGAGCTCGACGAGGGCTTCTATTTAATCTGAGCGAATCGTTTTTTCGTTGTCGGTGGTTTTTTCGGCTTGTCTTCTCTTCACTTCAAGAGGTAGGGTCTATTTCTTTAACTCGACGTGAGTTCGTTGGTGTATTTGTGGTATATTTTGATATATAGATCTTGTGATGCTTATATTGATTTTTGGGGTATATTCTGTCGGTTGAAGGTTTGTTCAAATTGGGGGTTGTTGGTTATGATTTTGCTATTAAAAAGTATTCTTGGTATACAAAACTTGCATATGATTTTGTAAAAGAGCAAAACCCCAATTTATAGAAGAATCCTAAATGAAGTTGATTTTGGGAATTTGGGTAGAATTATGGAAAATGGATTTGGTTGGAAAAGTATGTTGATGTTTTGGAAAAACACCGAATATTAAATACTCTTTTGGAAATGTTCTAGAAAAGTGATTGTTGAAATTGTTGGATTGTATATCCGTATTGTTGTCTTTTAATTATTGCATTAGAGATAACTGTTTTGGCAATCGGTAGAGGATAGCATTGCCGTCTGTTAGAAATTGCATGTGGATTAGGCAAATTAAAATCATACATGTCATGTGCACGTTATGGATTTTGGAATTGGAACTGTGTATTTTCGAAAAGGTTGTTTTGGAAACTCTCGTATTATGTGATGGAACATTTGCATTGTTTTGGAAAACAATATTGTGGACCATATATATCGTGCTATCGGAAAAAGGCAAATAAAGTGATAAAGCTGTGAGGGGGTGTTAAAGCCGAATTAAGTTGGCTTGTGTGTCCATGGTGCAAGGAGTAAACCTACGCAATAGGTGTCGAGCCTTCTAGTTAGTGCCAGTAAAAATGACCTTGTAACTTGTATAGTTACTCGTATGAACATCAGCCCTGGAGATTTATCCATTTTATTTATTATCATTTTGGTTTTGGAACAAGATGTTTGGTTATGATTTTAGCAATGTATTTGTTGGCTGGTATTGAGATACCTAGATTGGTTTTTGGAAAGAAATTTTATATCTACCAGATGTTTTGAACTCGAAAAGTGTTTTGATTAAACGTAAGGTTTTGATAATTGGAAAGAAAGGATTTTGTTCAGAAATCAAATGGATTTGAAATTGCATTTGGGGATATTGTATATATGTATTGCATCATGATCATTTATGTTGGTGGATCATGTTTAGTTTTTGAAATATTCTCTATTAAGCTTTATGCTCACCCTACGTGGTTGAAAATATTTTTCAGGTGCACATGTGTGGATGTGGACTGAGATTTGAAGTTGTGTTCAAAACCGTGTAGGGTGGTTCTGGTATTTGTAGGCCATGGCCATTCATGTCATTTATTGGCTGTGTGCCATTTTGTTAAGGGTTACACCCTTTGTGTATGATATAAGCCTATGGGCATTCAATTTAATGTATAACACCTGTGTATGTTTTTATTACAGGACATCCATTCGATTTAGATGTTGTATCTACGAATGTATGAAATTGGATAAACACACGTATTGTGCAACTATATTATATACATTTGCATGAGGATTGTTATCTATTATTTATTGTTGGGTGGTCTATTCACGTGGGCCGGACTCCATAAATCCAGGGCGTGACAAAATCGCGAATCTAAATTCCATAACGACTTTTCAGATGTTCAGTTGGTTGAAATGTAGCTTGTTGCTCAGCTTCTTTATTTCACTACTAAAAAAAGTACTTTTTGTGACCACTACAAGCCATCACAAATAATAGATACTGTCGCAAAAGACCTTTTGGGATGGCCCATGCAACGGTTAATGGGGGTCGCGAATGTGGGGGTGGAAAATACTTTTTGTGACGGCAAAGCAGCTGTGACGGCAAAGCAGCTATTTTGCCGTCACAAATATCAAAGAAAAAATGCTAACATGTTTTTTAGCGACTATCTTGTTACCGTCGCAAATAATTTTCAATGACATTTGTAGCAAATAATTATTTATTAGAAGATGTAGATGAAACTCCAAAGTAGCATTATTGTACCATGCATATCACAAGCAAGAAAACAAAATGAATAACAATAATAGGTACATCTGTAGCGGACAAACACAAAAGCAAACCGCTAGATATCAACTAAGAGACATCAAAGCATCTTTATTGCTTCTCATATGTAAGCTTATCATGCCCCACCTTTAGATGATATGGCCTCAAATTCCAACTTCGATAGATCTGGAACCTTATCTCCAGTTTTTGAAACAACATTTATTGCAGTCACAGCAGCACTTATTGTATCTAGAGCATTGTTGTTTGTGCTTCTCGTTTCTTTGCGGCGTGTAGGCCAAAAATAAACATAAAGCAAAAATTTAGGTTGAATAATTGCAGGAAAAAGTAGCATTTGAAAAAATGCTTTAGAAAAAACACGCAAGTAAGGGCACCATAAAAGCACCCAATACACTTACGTAGAGAGTAGTGATAAAACCAAAAAATGCACAGCATATGTGCACCCAAGCATGTAAAATGCGAGGATCAGAACACCTCTATGCATTGTCATCTTACTAATTCGTAAGTTTACATACCTCAATATTGCTCCGAGGTCTAGAAGAAAATGCATCACTTGGAAGAATACTAAATATCTTGCTAGCTATAGCAGGATATACTCCCTCAAAAATGTCATGAATTGCAATTTTAAATTTTTCTTTATCTAGTCAAGTACTTTTCAGATATTCATCTATGGGAGCAGTACTAAGTGAAAAAAGAAAAAGAAAAAAAAGTAATACTCAGAGCAATCAAAAGAGAGAGAAGGACCAAGGTAAAGTACTTGCAATAAATAAATGAACTTCAGCACTGGAATTTTGCTTCCTCAACTCTTCTGGTAACTGCAACATAATGTCAATACAAGCAAGATTTTAGATGGTGATGTAAATGAATGAAGAAAAGAGGATCTAAATTTCAATAAAATAAGATCATTGACCTTGTCAATTAGGAACATGAAGGAAGTGAACTATTTAAGGAATTAAACATGTAGACATAGATGCTGAAAAATAAAAGAAACTGGAAAAATAAAATAAAATAATAAAACCATAAATTAGAGAGAATTTACCCATGTTGGAAATATTCAATTCCAGTATATGCACATGTTGTGTTTATTGTAATCCATTTCTTATATCTATTTATCCAAAAAAAAAAAAAAAAAAAAATCCATTTCTTATATCCATTGGAGAAGAACTCAACAGTCTAATAACTTTGTTGATTCATGTCTGAACATCTGAATAAAAATAATAGGGCAGACAGTATATGTGCATAGGTCATACCTCTCTAGGATGTATGATAGTTTGTACTTCTTCACAAATGGTGAGCATGCCTTTTTTTTTTTTTTTGATTCAAAGGAAATTCAGAATACAGCAATAGAAAATAAAACAAGTACAACAGATAGATAAGATCTAGTCTCTTATTACACTAACTCCAGTCATATCATCTATGACCAGATTCTTCACCTCTTCAGGAGGGTCCTCTAGCAGCACTACATGGTCACTTCGCTCCACACCTAGGTTTGTAAGCTTATGAGCACATCTGTTACCCTCCATTGATGTATGCCGTAGAAGGCAATCACATCTTTTCAGAAGGAACCTTGCATCTTCTATCAGAGCTTTGTATGGAGAATTGGTATTCGGACCATTCTGTATTTGATTGATTTTAAGTTCAGAGTTAGATTCAATTTCTACTCCTTTCGTGCCCTTTTGAAATAGGATAGTGAGGCCTCAATATATAGCCCATAGTTCAGCTTCAAGACT
Source organism: Camellia granthamiana (assembly GCA_036172215.1). Classification (NCBI taxonomy): domain Eukaryota; kingdom Viridiplantae; phylum Streptophyta; class Magnoliopsida; order Ericales; family Theaceae; genus Camellia; species Camellia granthamiana. The sequence goes on from CM069907.1 coordinate 106,708,173, forward strand.
TGAACAATGGCCCAACTTTCCATAATATCCTCAGATCCATATGCCAGTTTCGTCCCGCGACAGCCCTCCATAACCAGCTTGACCCGGATCACCTTTAGAACAGCCATAACATTCAGTTTAATCTTACCTTGGGTGTAGACCACGAGCGGAGAATGATCTGAATAGGTTCTAGGGAGAACTCTAACAGTGGCTTCTGGAAACATGGTCCTCCATTCTACATTGCACATTGCCCGGTCCAGTCTTTCCATGGTGTTGGCCAGCCCTTTCCTGTTGTTTGTCCAAGTCATTCGAGGCCCGGAGCTACCCAAGTCAATCAAATTGCAGCTGTTAATTCGGTCAAGGAATTTCTGGGCCCTTCTAGTATTTTGATTTGCTGAGTAGCTCCTTCTTTCCCCTTGATTTGCATAATCATTAAAGTCTCCAGCAACTAGCCATGGTTTCTTCATATTATCAGCTACCTCAGTCAGATCTTGCCACATTTGGTCTCGAAGGGTAGTGTTAGGGCTAGCATAAACCGCAGCCAACACCCATTCCTCAGAATCCTTCTTATGGACTGTAGCATGAATGGCTTGTGGACTAACTGTAGAGGCTCTAACATTAACTTGAGTGGTGTCCCACACAATCCATATTCCTTCTACTCTGCCCACAGGATCAACTGTTGATGAAGTTGTAAATCCAAGGCTGTTGAAGAAATTGCTCATTGTACTAAAAGCCACTTTAGTCTCCATGAGGATCAGGATCTTAGGTTTATGCAACTTAATGATCTCCACAAGGTTACGTTTAAATTTGTTATTGCTGGCACCGCAGCAATTCCAAAACAAAATTCGTATTAAATCTATAGAGGGGAATGGGGGGGGGACATTACCTTCAAGGTCTACTATACTATGTATCCTTCGATGATCGTCCTCCACTGATCTAAGGGAGGCCATCTGGATTGAGTGGAATGGCTGGGTTGGGTTGTCCGTCCAATTGGGTTTTATGTTCAAACGGATTTGTTCTATCCACCAGACGAAAACGACTAGGTGAAGAGCTTCGCTCTCTAGTTCTAACAACAGGCCCACCGAATTGGTCTGCGTCAGATGTTCTTCCACACTTAGCCTCAGATTTTCTGAATTCGATCCTCCTTTCTTCTCCATTGTTGGGATCTCCTGGGTCTGGAGGTTCTTTTTCTTTAATTAGCTGGTCCTCTGGAATAGTTCTTATACTGGAAGATGGAATGGAGTTATTGGGATGGGTTTGAGTTGCCTGAGTTATAACCATGGTTGAGTTCTCTTGCCGCGTGTTGGTTTCCAAGACACAGATCATGTCAGTCACACCAAGCTGTGTCTGCTCTATAGTGGTGAAATTGTCTATTTCAATATGCTCAAGGTCTGGTGATTCTGGAAAAGGTTCCTTCTCTTGATTTGATGAGCTGGCACTAGTTAGTGAAGTCAGAGGTTGGTGAGGATTTTTATTTTGCTCCTTGGTTGAATTTTGAATCTGATCAATTTTACCTTTACCTTTGGGGTCTTGGTTTTGTCGTGGGCTCAATAGGTTGGACTGGTTGTTTGGAGCCTTCGCAGCACCTACTTTATTATGTTTTCTTCCCCTTGGTTAATCTTCCCGCCCAACCTGGGCATCATCTAAGTGTGTGAATTTATTGGGCTTTGTAGCTGGGCCCGAAGGGGCTTGATTTTTCCTGGGTTGAATCGGTCTACGTGTTTTGTTACCAACATCCAAGGCCCAAATTCATCTTCCATGTCTTCCCTAGGTTGCAGGTTACCGTTGGCATCTGTGGTGGATGTGCCAGGACTATTTTCACTAGTAACGGCTAGCTTTTCCCCCACTGGTTGTGCAATGTGTGTTCTGAATCTGCAAGCTTCTATCCTGTGATCTATTCGTCCACAAAGAAAACAAAAGGAGTGTAGAGATTCATATTCAATACTATAATAGTTATCCTCCAGAACAAACTTAGGGATCAAAGGCTTTGTGAGGTCCATTTCCACACAGACTCTAGCAAACTTGCCCCTGGTTGCCATTGCTGTTGTCCAGTCAATCTTCAGAGGTTTACCAACGGTTTTAGCTATTGCGAAAAGGACCTTATCATGATAATATTCTATCGGAAGCTCCGGAAACCGAACCCAAATCGCAGTTGTGGTTTCAAGAGCTTCTGAAGGCTTAAAATTTGGTTCCCATCTTCTAACTGTAAGATAGTGATCCATGATCACCCAAGGACCTCCAGTATAGACTTTAGTAAAATCCTCAGGGTTGAAGAACTTAAAAAGGAAAAAGTTGCACCCTAGATCAATTGCACTAAAATCTTCTTGGAGTCCCCAGAGATTTTTAACTCGCATACAGAGCATTTTATAGCCGATACTTTTCCCTAGAAGTCGTATGATTGGTGAGCTTACCCATGGTTTTCGGATCTTCTGAAGTAGCTTTTTAGGGAGAGAAACCTTGGGTATACCCATGTGTTCCGAAGTAGAGTGTTCAATTGAGGCAAGTCCCTCTTGATCATCGTCTTCTTCATCTGATGATCAAACCTTCACTCGACTATCAAACGTATAATCATAGTTTCTGGCCGTAGTCAGGGCTTCCTTAAAAGATTTAGCAGGAAGGGTGGCCTGTGAAGGAAGGTTTTGCGATCTAGGTTCTTCCTCCCCTGTTATGGTTGCCATTATCACTTCAGTGTCCATCTCATTGGGTTTCGATGTGCCTGAGCTCTTTATTTTCTTAGTGCTTCAGATCAAGTGATCCTCCTCTTCAGTTGACTTCGCGATGCTGGGTGTAGCTTCGTGATCGAAAGTGTTGCCGAAGTTGCTCTCAGTCATTGAAGTGAAAAAATAAGCAATTTAACAGTAAACAGAACTATAGGTGAATAGTTTGTGAACATAAAAACTAACAATTTCTTAATTTTTTTTATAGAAAATTGGGCTCGGTGCTTATGGAATCAATTCCAAGTACCACCAAATTAAAAAGTATTCAGATTTTTCCCCATTGATGTTCGTGAACAAAGTGGTGAATTTTCTAATGCAGATCAACTTTGTTCTAAATATGGACTCAATTCATCAGAAAATCCCTAAAAATTAAAAATTAAAATAAAAGAAAAACTTAATCTCTTGCAAACCAAAATTTTCAAGGAGCACATTGCAAATTTTGTTCCAAAAATTACAAAAAGCCTTTACAGCACCATTACTCTACATCTTACATATAATGAGCTCGTGTATATATGTACAGACAAAGAAAAATAAAATTAGATACATATAAAAACATACAAACAAAATCGAGAGAGAGAGAGAGAGAAGGAGAGAGATTACCAGCAAGTGGATTTCGGGACTGTTAGGACCTTTTATTGTCAAAATCCATGGATTAAAACCAAGTTTGTATCGCATAAAGTTTTCCAGGTTGTCTCACTTTTGGTCGCCCCGCTCAAGCGGGGAAAGTAACGCTCGAGCGGGGATTGCAAGTCCACAGCATCTCTGCACAGCCTGACAAAGTACTGGATGGTGTGATTCCCCGCTCGAGCGGGGAAATGGACGCTCGAGCGGGAAGCCTATATGAATCACAAATTATGAAGCCTCCGCTCGAGCGGGAAGACCCACGCTTGAGCGGACCACGCGAGATCAGATTCTATAAATTCGCTGGTTGGGTCTTTTTCTAGATTTACTTTTTCCTAGATCTTATTCAAGAGTCCTAGAGTTTTGTGTGAAGTTTTCTTCTGAAGTTTTTTTTTTTTTTTTTTTTGTGAGTTTTCTTTGATGTTCTTGAGAGAGTTCTAAACTTATGAATTGAGATTCATACATCAAAGAGTTTGATACTATATATTCAAGAGAGTTCTCTTCGGTGGATTCCGAAGATCAAAACGTAGAGTTTCAAAAGGCGTTTGATTCTACGTAGTCGCTAATTCGACAAGTGAAGGTGTGGATTCAACTTCAGGATCAGTTCCGTGACGAAGGTGTGGTGAAAAAGTTACGGAAGATTCAGAGACAAATTGACTGGGTTGGGTAATTTGTATGTTATCTTTGTAATCTTTTAGTTCTTCAGTAGTGGATTAATTAGTGGCGGTTCGCCTGTGGTTTTTTATTACAATTGAAGGTTCTTCAATTGTGGTTTTTCCACGTAAAAAATCGTTTGTGTCGATTTATTGTTTATTCCTAAAAACAAACAAACTAAAATCACTCTCGTAAGTACTTGATGATTTTAGATTGAGTGTTTTGGATTTTTGGGATTTGGAATATTTTAATCTTAATCTAATCACGAATCACATAGAATTTTCAATTGGTATCAAAGCGGGTCACTCTTTGTTTTATCAAAACTATAGGAGTGTGATTTTGTGTGACTAGTATTATGGATTCTATTTGTGAAGGTAACTCGACTCGTAGACCCCCTTTACTAGATGGTACAAACTATTCTTATTGGAAAGCTCGTATGAGAGCATTTTTAAAATCCATCGATGAGAAAGTTTGGCACTGCGTAATCTTTGGGTGGAGTGAACCTATTATCACCATTGATGGCATTGATATTCCTAAACCCCCTGATAAATGGGACACAACTGATTACCAGAACTCGAGTTGGAACAGCAAGGCTCTCAACTCCCTCTTCTGCTCTGTCACACCTGAAGAATTCCGTCGAATTTGCACGTGTGAAATAGCAAAAGAGGCGTGGGGTATTCTTGAAACGATTCACGAAGGTACTACCTCTGTTAAAAGGTCAAAACTTCAACGTCTCACCTCCGCCTTTGAAACCCTTTTTATGCGTGACGATGAGACGTTTGATGATTTCTATGCAAAACTCAGTGATATCGTGAATTCCTGTTTCACTCTCGGTGAAAAAATCCCGGAAGCGAAAGTTGTTGGAAAAATTTTGAGGTCTCTTCCCAAGAGGTTCCAATCAAAGGTGACAGCCATTGAGGAGGCTCAGAATGTTGATACCCTCAAGCTCGATCAATTGGTTGGAAATTTGCAGACTTATGAAGCCCACCAAATTTCAAAGAAAAAGCAAAAAGAAAGTATGGCTTTCACGAGTGCTCATCAGACTGCAAAACCTTCGGAGACTGAATTTGATTTAGAGTCTGAGATGACGGCTATGCTTACAAAACAGTTTAAAATTTTTTTGAAAAAGAAGCCTAATTTCAGAGCCCCTATTTCAAAAGATAAGAGTAATGACAAACCCAAAACTTTTCCACCAAAATTTGCTCAAACTACTGAAAAGAAGATTGTAAGGGGGCCAGGGGTCAAGTGCTATGAATGTCAAGGGTTTGGCCATATGTCCCTTGAATGCCCTTCGAAAAAGAATCGGAAGAAAGTCTACACCGTAACTTGGGATGATGAAAGCGGGTCGGAGCAAGAACCCGAAGAACCTGAATCTGGTGAAGATAGGGATAGTGCTTTCATGGCATTTTGGGCCACGGTTTCTCAACCTCTTCCAAAGCCTTTGGAATCAGCTCGTGGTCAGAACTTGCATCATGCTCCCACCTTTGATAGGACTAACTATCTGTATTGGAAAATCAGAATGAGGGCTTTTCTGAGAGCTTTTGAACCAGAAGGTTGGCAAGCCATTGAAGAAGATACAGAAAGTGCAGATAATCTGGGCAATCAGAGAGCCCTGATCATTATTCGTGGAGCAATTTCTAATGAAGAACAGCAATGGGTTGTTCATTGCACCAAGGCTAAAGATGCATGGGAAATTCTGAGGCAATTCCATGAAAGAGGAGATTCACCTCCACCTCCATCCAGCAACTTGTCTGCCTTGGTTGCTTGATTGGATGAGGTCAAGGAGAATGAGGAGCAAAGAGAGGATGATGAAACATCTGAAGACATTGATGAGATCAATGGCGATGAACTACAACAAGCTTACGAGAAGCTGTACGAGGAATCTCTGAATTTGTCTAAAACCAACGACAAACTCTCTCTCAAACTCAAAACATGTGAGAGTGAGAATGTCCGGCTCAAAGGAGAACTCTTGACAGCAAAACAGAATATCATCAAGATCTCAAGTGACAGGCAAGACTTATGTGGAAAACTCCTATCCTGTGAAACTGAAAGGAATGAACTTCTGAAGGTGTATTCCACATATGAAGAAAGGCTTGAAAATCTTGAGTTGTCACAAGCTGAATTGGAAGAGAAAGTCAGTCAGAAAGATGAAGAACTCCGTATTGCTAGAGCAACAATTGCCATGTGGAACAAAGGTTCCAGATCTCTAGAAGACATACTTGGGTCTCAACAAATGGGTTCGGACAAAAGTGGGCTAGGCTATGGTGCGACGGCTCACAAAGGACAGGCCTCTACCTCACATAACCTGAAGACTCAAGCAAAGGGAAAATTGAAGGTAGACCAGGATGATTCCTCTCTCCATCGACCGAAAGTTGGTAAGATCAACAAAAGGGAGGTAAAACCTATTTTTATTTGTCATCACTGTGGTAGGTATGGCCACATTCGTCCTTACTGTTTTGAATTGTTTGGTAAGGTGTCTCAAAAGGGTAAAAATTCTAATACTTTTTAGGTTAGGAGACAACCTTACATGTCTAGGCGGAACACCAAGACTAAAAAGATTTGGGTAAGAAAAGATGATTTGACTTGTTTAATTGCTCACACTGCTTTAAAAGCACGTGACTCACACATGTGGTATCTTGATAATGGGTGCTCTCGTCATATGTCTGGTAACAAATCCTACTTCACCTTTCTTGAAAAATATGAAGGAGGAATTGTTACCTTTGGAGATGGCGGCACTTCTAGAGTCATTGGTAAGGGCTCTATAAGTGTTGCTGGTCTTCCCAAGCTGGATAATGCCTTACTTGTTGATGGACTTAAAGCAAATCTTTTGAGCATTAGTTAAATGTGTGATTCCCATCATGAAGTATTGTTTTCAAAAGATAAATGTGAAATTTTGGATAAAAAGGGAAATACTGTCCTACATGGGGTTCACACATCTAATAACTGCTATGGGATTCTTACTACTAATGATCTCACTTGTCACTCTGCCATCATAAGTAACATTGACTTGTGGCATCAAAGATTAGGTCACATGAATTTCAAAGACCTAACTAAGATAGCCAACAAAGAGCTTGTGAGAGGAGTACCTAAACTGGGTAAGAATTTGAGCCATGTGTGTGGACCATGTCAGCTTGGCAAGCAAACCTGTGCTCCTCATAAAAAGGTGAACAACTTTACAACCAAACGTCCTCTTGAATTGGTTCACATGGATTTAATGAGTCCTACTCGCACTGAAAGCATTGAAGGTAAAAGATACATTTTTTTAACTGTTGATGATTTTACTCGATTCTCATGGGTAAATTTTTTAAGGGAAAAATCTAATACGTTTAATGCTTTCCAGGCTTTAGTCCTTAAAATCCAAAATGAACAGGGTGTTTCTATTGGGTGTATCATAAGAATCCGAACTGATCATGGTCGTGAATTTGAAAATAGTTCGTTTTCGGATTTTTGTGATATGCATGGAATTAAGCATGAGTTTTCTGCACCTATTACTCCACAACAAAATGGAGTGGTTGAGAGGAAGAACAGAGTTGTTCAAGAAATGGCTAGGGTGATGCTCCTTAGTAAGAGTCTTCCTCCAAAGTTTTGGGCCGAAGCCCTAAATACTGCTGTTTATGTCATAAATCGCGTGTATTTAAGGCCCGGCACTTTACAAACTCCTTATGAATTGTGCAAGGGTTTGAAACCTAATGTAAAATACTTCAAAACTTTTGGGAGTAAGTGTTATATCTTCAAAGATAGAGAGCCCTTGGGCAAATTTAACTCCCGAGGTGATGAAGGTATTTTTCTAGGGTATTCAACCAACAGTAGGGCTTTTCGAGTCTATAACTTGCGAACTTCATCATTAATGGAATCTATCAATGTGGTTATAGATGACACGGGTTCACCTACTCCAGCAACAAATGAGGATGACAATGGTGAGTCTCCAATCTTGGATACTGAACCACAAAATCGAGGAGATGCTGCGGTTCAATCACAAGAAATTGTTACAGCACCATCCTCACGGGTAAGTTCAAGTTCAAAGAGTGCTCAAAGGGACATCACTCCTGTTGCTCCTGTCACCTCAAGTCCTGAACTTAAACCATCAGCAAGGGTGAAACTGAATCATCCAGCTCAACAGGTGATTAGAAGTGTTTCGGATCGAATGAAAACCCGAAGACAGATTCGGGATGAGGTATCACATATGTGTTATGTTTCATTAATTGAACCTAAGAATTTTAAAGAGGCCTTGCTAGATGATAGTTGGGTCAATGCTATGCATGAAGAATTAGGTCAATTTGAATGTAACAAAGTTTGGACTCTTGTTCCCAGACCTAGAGACATGAATGTGATAGGTACCAAATGGATCTTTAAAAATAAATCTGATGAGAATGGTACTGTTGTGAGGAATAAAGCTAGGTTGGTTGCTCAAGGCTACACACAAGTTGAGGGTATTGACTATGATGAGACGTTTGCCCCAGTTGCACGTCTCGAATCCATTCGTATTTTGCTTGGTGTTGCATGTTTTCTTGGTTTTAAATTATTTCAAATGGATGTGAAAAGTGCTTTTCTGAATGGGTACTTAAAAGAAGAGGCATATGTTGAGCAACCAAAAGGGTTTGAGGACCCTAAATGTCCTAATCATGTCTACAAGTTAGACAAGGCTTTGTATGGATTGAAACAAGCCCCTCGTGCTTGGTATGATAGACTTACTACCTTTCTTCTTGATAATGATTTTCAAAGGGGTAGTGTGGATAAGACTTTATTTGTGAAACATACTAAGTCTCATATTCTTGTTGCTCAGATATATGTTGATGATATTGTGTTTGGTTCCACTACTGATCATCTTGTGAAATATTTTTCTGATGGCATGACACATGAGTTTGAGATGAGCATGATGGGAGAGTTGTCTTATTTTTTGGGTCTCCAAATTAAACAGTCTCCTTCGGGCATATTTGTTTCTCAGTCTAAGTATGCTAAAAATCTTGTGTCAAAGTTTGGTCTTGAGTCTTCCAAGCATGCACGCACTCCCATGAGCACCAGTCTTCACCTTTCCAAAGATTCCTCTGGTATTGATGTTGATCCTACCCTTTATAGGAGTATGATAGGGAGTCTTTTGTATCTCACAGCCAGTCATCCTGATATTTCCTTCAGTGTCGGTGTTTGTGCTCGTTACCAAGCCAGTCCTAAAGAGTCTCACCTTCTTGCGATAAAACGCATCATCAAGTATGTTAATGGGACCTTGGGGTATGGGGTTTGGTTTTCCACTGATACTACAGCCGAAATTACTGGTTTTTCTGATGCCGACTGGGCAGGGTGTGCTGATGATAGGAAAAGTACATTTGGGGGGTGTTTTTACCTTGGGAATAATCTGGTTTCTTGGCATAGTAAAAAACAAAATGCCATTTCTCTTTCCACGGCTGAGGCTGAGTACATTGCTGCAGGAAGTTGTTGTGCACAAATGTTGTGGATGAAGCAAATGCTTCATGATTATGGAATAGGACAGAACACTCTCACTCTTTTTTGTGATAACACTAGTGCCATAAACATTTCAAAAAATCCTGTCCAACACTCTCGCACCAAACATATTGACATCTGTCATCATTTTATTCGAGAGTTAGTGGATGAAGGCCTTGTTGTTTTGGAACATGTTCCTACTGAGCATCAAAAAGCTAATATTTTTACAAAACCCCTTGATCTTCTTCGATTTGAGTTTCTTAGAAAGACCTTGGGTGTAATGCTCAGTAACTAGGTTGTTTCCTGTTTTTTTCATGTGAGGTGAGTGTGAGTGGTTGGCTTACTGTTCTTGGATGTAGTAATCTCATTGTTATTGAGTCCTGATATCTTTGCATCAAATTTTATATGAACACTGCTCATGTTGCTTACAAGATCTTATTCATCTTTGTTCATAGCTCATTCTGAATGCCCATACTCATTTACTTCATGATCTCATTTTGTACACATCCTTGAGATAAACTGTTGCAGGGGTTTCCGCACAAGTGATCAAAGTTCTCTATGGACCACTGACAGTGTTTCTTGTACTCTTTCAGAGGAATTGACCTATACTGGTATATCATGGGTGATGTTAAGTCTCTTAACCATCTACCATCTTATTTCACTTCCATGGTTTCTCCCTCAGTACATGATTTCCGGGCATTAGGAAAAGGCTACCTCAGAGGCACCAACCAGGCCATCATTTTTTTTCATTCTTCTCTGGTTTGGTCTCCATACTCTTGAGCGTGTATGTCACCAGTGAGTGCCCACAAGAAAGAAAAGTAAAATATATATATATATAAGGGGATCATTGTCTGAGGGGGAGCTTCCGCATTTACTCAACAAATATCCCGTGATTCCTAGTGGTTTGACTTTTCTCTATGATGGTCAGTTACTCTTGCTGGAGGTCCAGCCATCAGACCACTACGAGGATTAACTCTAGCTTTGTGGCTCTCAAGGATTGCACACACACACATCATTTATGTGAGCTCTCATGTGTGTTTTTGAGTTATGCATTCTCATGATGCTTGTGGCTTTGATTTAATACTATCTGTTTTATTCATGAGCTGGTGTTTCATCTATTTTCTCAAATTTTTAGGACTCATGATTGATGGATTCTTTTGTCCTTGTGGTATAGTCTGACACCTGGTCATCTTGCTTGTTACAGGACATCCTAGGTGTTTTTATTTATAAAAAAAAAAAGTTTTTTTCTCTCCGCTCGGGCGGACTGTTCCACGCTCGAGCGTCGTTTTGAGGCTTGCAGTTGTTTTTGTAGTACTGGGAGGGGAGTTTTTCCGCTCGATCTTCATTGTTCGCGCTCGAGCGTGCATTCGCGAGGTTTGTCTCCCGCTCGAGCGTTAAACCATACGCTCGAGCGGACTGGTTTTGTATAAATTCCCTCCCTTCGACCCTTTGACTCATTTTTGCCTCTCAACTCCTCCTCGTCTAGGGATTTTCGGCGATTCATTGCCTCTCCTGCACATTGGGTTGGTTTCTTCTTCTCTTCACCTCAGGTATATCTCATCTCTCTTTCTTCTCTGTTCCTGAGTCAGTTTTTTGTCCCTTTGTGTTTTTATTCGTGATTGTTAGGTTTGCTTGAGTTGGTTTTACATTGGGTCAGTGAGTTGTTTTAGTTTATGTTGCTCATGTTTTAGTTTTTTTTTATTGTTTTGCTAGTTTCCCTTTAGTCTATCCATCTTCCATTTAGTTTTTTTTTAGGGTTTTCTAGTTTGGGTTTCTGGCTCTGTTTTGTATTGGGTTTCGATTTGGGGATTTTATTTTTTTTATATATCAGTGTGCTGTGGTTTTTGTGTTTTCTTTGGTTTTTGTTACATTGGATGTCTACCCCTGTTGCTTCATCAGATATGTTCATAGCATTGTTTCTCATGTTCTTTCTTCATGCTATTTTCATATGCTGTTTTCATCTTTGAGTTCATGTGTGGCTGATTTCTGTGTCCATAGTCCTCAGTAATAATTCTCTTCCATCTGGACTAGGGTTCTTATTGATTTTGGATTTTTCTCGGTTTATTGCATCCTCATATTCATCTTCTCTTATCACTTTGTTACAATATTATCCTGTGTTACTAATGTTTGTTTTGTATCTCTTGGCTTCATTGGTTTTGTTATTTGGTTTTGGGTTGGGGGTTTGTTTGTCTTGTTTAGACATGTCTACCCACAAACGCCGTAAGTCGACCGCATCTCGCCCTCCTTATAACACTGAGTGCTTCCCATCATCCGAAAAAGCCAAGTTATACCGTGAGTCTTACCATTCCCGTTCCATCCACCTTGAACGTAATGTTCATCCATCCACCTTTGAGTCACTTTCTATCCGGTCTTTCTTTGATCACCTGGGAGGTGATAAGGTTCTTTTGTTTTCTGGGCAACAAAATCTTACTTGGGTCCGGGAATTTTATTGCAATCTGGAAGGTATTGATAATATTGGACCGTCTTTTAAGGTCTGGGTTCGATCCAAGGAAATCAATGTAACCACTGATCTTATCCATGAGCTATTAGGGATTTGTGCGAGATCTCCTATCTATTACCCTTTTCCAGTCCCATCACGCCCCACATGTAATTTTGATGAGGTTGCTAAGACTTTGTGTGGTTCTCCTCGCTCTTGGCCTTCCGGTTCTTTGATCAAACAACATGAACTTCTTCCTCAATTTAGGTTGCTCAACTTAATCATGTGTGCCAATATCATTGTTACAACCCACAGTTCTGAGATTAAGCAAGATCAAGGTTTTATTCTCGAGTGTATTGCCCACAACCGGCCCATCGACCTTGCCACTCTTGTCATACAAAAAATGGTTGCTGCTTTTGAGCGCAAGAATCTCGGGTTACCATATGGCTGTCTCATCAACCGGCTCTTAGCCAAATTTGAGGTCCCTACCTTTGATGAGGACGACTTTGCTTCTCCTACACGCCCATTTACCAAGAAAACAGTCTCCCAGAGTCAGTCTCACATTAGGGGGGTTCCTTCTGGTCGATCTGGTGCAGGTTCTAGTGCTGCTACAGCCATGGCAGAGGAGGCCGAGTATGATGCTGCTGCTAGCGGAGATTTGGGTGAGGGGGAGCAGCATCCTCCAGTTCGTACACTCTGAGGTCAGCTTCAGTCCCTAGAGCGCTCCATTGGTTCCCGATTTGACCATCTTGAGGAGAGGATGGATATATTTGAGGCTCGCCTCACCGATCTTGAGACCACCTCCGATGCCCGGTTCAGTGCTTTGGAGACTGCTTCCCAGCGGATTGAGGCTTCTGTGGCCCAGTCTTCCTCCCAGCTACCCCCGGCTTCTTGACTTTGGATCTTTTCTATGGTGTTGTTTGTTTCTCTTTGTTTTGTTTCCTCCCGGCCAAAAAGGGGGAGTGGTACAGTTCTTTGTATTGTTGGTACAGTTGGATACAGTTGGACTTCATATTTTGTTATTTAATCCAGTTCCATATCTTTGGTTGGCTTGTATGTGGTTGTTTTTTTTCAGGATGGTTGTTGAAGAACATAGATTGATTATTCAAGAGCATAGATTTGGGTTTTTTTTTTTTTTTTTTTTTTTTTTTTTTTTTTTTTGTGAGTTGTTGGTAGTATTGAGTATGTACTTTTGGTAGTATTGAGTTTGTACTTTTGATAGAAAAACTGTTTTAGAATAGTTTTGTCCGGGACTTGACAAAGGGGGAGATTGTTAGGACCTTTTATTGTCAAAATCCATGGATTAAAACGAAGTTTGTATCGCATAAAGTTTTCCAAGTTGTCTCACTTTTGGTCGCCCCGCTCGAGCGGGGATTGCAGGTCCACAGCATCTCTGCACAGCCTGACAAAGTACTGGATGGTGTGATTCCCCGCTCGAGCGGGGAAATGGACGCTCGAGCGGGAAGCCTATATGAATCACAAATTATGAAGTCTCCGCTCGAGCGGGAAGACCCACGCTCGAGCGGGCCACGCGAGATCAGATTCTATAAATTCGCTGGTTGGGTCTTTTTCTAGATTTACTTTTTCCTAGATCTTATTCAAGAGTCCTAGGGTTTTGTGTGAAGTTTTCTTCTGAAGTTTTTTTTTTTTTTTGGTGAGTTTTCTTTGATGTTCTTGAGAGAGTTCTAAACTTATGAGTTGAGATTCATACATCAAAGAGTTTGATACTATATATTCAAGAGAGTTCTCTTCGGTGGATTCCGAAGATCAAAACGTAGAGTTTCAAAAGGCGTTTGATTCTACGTAGTCGTTAATTCGACAAGTGAAGGTGTGGATTCAACTTCAGGATCAGTTCCGTGACAAAGGCGTGGTGAAAGAGTTACAGATGATTCAGAGACAAATTGACTGGGTTGGGTAATTTGTATGTTATCTTTGTAATCTTTTAGTTCTTCAGTAGTGGATTGATTAGTGGCGGTTCGTCCGTGGTTTTTGATTACAATTGAAGGTTCTTCAATTGTGGTTTTTCCACGTAAAAAATCGTTTGTGTCGATTTATTGTTTATTCCTAAAAACAAACAAACTAAAATCACTCTCGTAAGTGCTTGAAGATTTTAGATTGAGTGTTTTGGATTTTTGGGATTTGGAATATTTTAACCTTAATCTAATCATGAATCACGTAGAATTTTCAGGGACCTCTGAACTAAAGAGGCCTCGAGTTGAAGAATCTCAGGAGCAGCCTTCTCGGTCCGCCATGCCCACTTCAAGAGCTCCGCATTGGTAGTTGAAATCAGCGACTCATAGTCGAATTTTAGGATCTGTTGATTTTGTTCGATCAACAAGAAAATAAATTAGAGTAGTACTCCAATTATACTGAATCAATACCTCTAATTCAACGAAACCCTATCGTTCATGAACCAGAAAAGTATATATGTGAGGTGATGTATGGTCGGTAGATATAAAGATTAAGAGAGCGAGAGATCGAGATAGACATTTATATTGGTGTTCTTCAGACTATGATTAGTGAGAGAGAGAGAGAGAGAGAGAGAGAGAGAGAGAGAGAAAGAGAGAGCAATGTCCAAATTTAGAGTGAGCCTGGCTAGGGCAAATATAAAGCAAAGAAAATAGGAGAAATATTTTTTGCCACGGCTAAACAGACGGTGGCAAAAAAAATAGACCAAAAAGTCAATTTTCTAATAGTGTTTGCTATTTTTTTCTTCCATAAATCCTCTTTTTCCAATAATCATCTTCAACATTTGTTATGAAAAATGGATTATGATCTGAACCATACCTCTCAACTGCATAACTTGCTGGTGGAAGCAACAATTTCTCAAGAATTTCCTTGATTACAACTTTGAATGAAATCACCACTTCAATTTGTTTGTTCTCCATTATGGTCTTGCACTGCATCCAAAAACACACTTTGATAATTAGCTATCCTCAATTTCAGATTGTCTAGCTCTTTGGGCTTCACACTTTTCAAGGCACTCTTGTCTTGTGTTCCAGTCACTGGAAACAAATCTTTTTTTATCACAATCTTCTGAACGAGTCAAATCCATATGAACGTGGAGAAACACTTGTTCAATAGGTCAAATCCTTATGAATTTGTAGACACACTCATGTAGAGAATATCAGACAACAACTTTTAACCTTCACCGTAAAAAACTTTTCTTCTTTTTCTTTTGAACCATTCGATCATATACTCTTAACTCATAGAAATTGGGAAAAAATAAAGACTCAATTATGTATATATATCAAATTCTAAATGTTGATAAAAAAAAAACTCAACTCAAATCCACTTGCAATCAATCTCGCTCTGATACCATGTTAAAACTATAAGAAAATTCAGTTCTGATTAGAAACTCTCAATAGATTTATGGATGCTGTCAAACATGGTAGACATTGATAATAATAAAACATAACTCACTCATATGTTGAATATGGGCTTCTTAATTGCTATGCTAAGATTATCTTATTGTGTTTTAGATCATAAATTTAGATAAACACTAGTGTAAAACCCATGCTATACACGAGCAAGTAATAAAATATGACAAACAATACTAAACATGTTAAAAATTAACTAAGGCCTCGTTTGACAAGTTAATATTTTAGCTAAAAAGTCAAAAAAGTTACTAAAAAAGCCAAAAAACCTATAACCTATACCAAAAAGTCAAAGATTCCCTTTTCTCTCTACTTTTTGCACATCTTTTCGTAAAAAGCCAAAAAAGCCATCCCAAACATACTAGTTTTTTTTACCTCATATTTTAGCTAAAAAGTCAAAAAGTTACTAAAATAGCTTGTTCCCAAACGAGGCCCAAATACTATGATATTAATTTAGATGGGTATTTGACAAAGAACACACGTTTGAGAATGATTCTCTCATAATTAATTATTCAATCATTGATGTACAATATATACACTGTGTAATCTATACATGGTATATTGGATATTGATCTAATCTCCTAGTTATGGTATATCTCCTAATTATGGGATAACTGATAACAATATCTTCCAAGAATCATGGCATATCTTTGACTTAATTTCCAATACTCCCCCTCAAGTTGGAGTATGTATATCAAACATGCCTAACTTGCTTAACGAGTCATCAAAGGCATTGCTGGCTAAGGCCTTGGTTAAGACATCTGCTAATTGATCTTCAGATTTTACAAATGGAAATGTAATGATTCCAGCATCAAGTTTCTCCTTAATGAAATGCTTGTCAACTTCCACATGTTTCGTTCGATCATGTTGAATTGGATTGTGAGCAATTGCTATTGCTGAAGTATTATCACAATATAATTTCATTGTTTCTTGGGGCTTGATACCTAAATCTCGTAGGAGATTCCTCAACCATAATAGTTCACATACTCCAAGAGCCATGCCTCTATATTCGGCTTCTGCACTCGACCTTGCTACCACTGGTTGCTTCTTACTTTTCCAAGTCACCAGATTTCCCTCAACAAAGGTAAAGTATCTAGAAGTAGACCTTCGATCATCTGCTGAACCAGCCCAATCTACATCAGTGTAGCCTTCTACTTTCAATTTGTCATTTTTGGTGAAAAGTAATCCTTTCCCTGGAGCAGACTTTAGGTATCGCAATATACGTTCCACAGCGTCCATGTGGGGTTTACGGGGATCATGCATGAACTGACTAGTTACACCTATTGCATATGCAATATCGGGTCTAGTATGGGACAAGTAGATCAATTTTCCCACAAGTCTCTAGTACCTTGCTTGATTTGTAGGGGTTGCGTCCGAGCATCGAAACAAGTTATGGTTTTGTTCAATAGGAGCACTTGCGGGTTTACATCCAAGCATCCCTGTTTCTGTTAATATATGAAGGATGTATTTTCTTTGGGATAAGAAAATACCATTCTTTGATCGGGCTACTTCAATACCAAGGAAGTATTTCAAGTCACCAAGCTATTTCATCTCAAACTCCGAGGCTAAGTGTCGTTGTAGATTCTCCATTTCTTCTTGATCATCACCTGTCATCACCATATCATCAACATAGATAATTAAAGTTGTGATTTTACCTTTTCTATGTTTTAGAAACAAAGTATGATCTGAATTGCTCTGTTTATAGCCAAACTTTTTCATAGACTTGGTGAATCTCCCAAACCAGGCTCGGGGAGATTGCTTTAATCCGTACAATGCCTCCTTGAGTTTACAAACCATGCTCACATTTGCATATTCCTCTATACCCAGTGGAGGGTTCATAAACACTTCTTCTTTGGGTCTCTATGCAAGAATGCATTTTTAACATCAAATTGAAGAAGTTTCCAATCCCGATTAATTGCCAAGGATAACAGTACTCTAACCGTGTTAAGCTTGGCCACTGGTGCAAAAGTATATGAGTAGTCAATCCCATACGATTGAGTATATCCTTTTGTAACTAACCGAGCTTTGTATCTTTTAATGGTTCCATCTGCCTTGTGTTTGACTGCAAATACCCATTGACATCCTACAGTCTTCTTCCCCTTCGGTAGAGGAATGAGTTCCCAAGTCCCATTTTTCTTAAGTGCTGCCATTTCTTCTTCCATGACTTGAGCCCACCTGACATCTGCTACCGGTTCCTGCAATTTACTAGGAATAGAGACAGATGATAACTATAGTACATAAGAAGCATATGACGCAGACAATCTTTTAGATGACACGTGATTACCGATGGGATATTTAACTTTGGACTTAGGATCTGGTTCATACTTGACAGGAGGTACTCCACGATTAGAACAGTCTGGAAGACGATATTGAGACACTTGAGAATCAAGGTTTATGATAGAAGTAGAATTAGTAGATACCTCTGAAGATGTCTCAGGACAGGATTGATCCAGTGCTTGTATAGGACTGTTTGGAGGTGTTGTACTATACTAGGTGATGTCTTGATCAGGATCTTCTTCGTCAATTGGATCTCGAGCCATGTCATCAAAAATGACAGGAACTTCTTCAGCAAATTCGGGATCATCAACTGAGGACCGAAAAATCGGAATGGCTTGAGTTTTTGCATTTTCCTTTTCTCCAGTCATCATTGGCTTGTCAAGAAAAAGGAAAGCTTGTACATCGGCAGGATTTGGCACTTCTTCATGATTCTCCCCCTGAAGTGATAAATCAACAGTAGTGGACGTATAGAAAAATTCTATTTCATAGATAAAAATATCCATGGAGATTTATATTTTTCGAGAAGACGGGTCATAACATCGGTAGCCCTTTTGATGAATTCCATATCCCACAAACACACACTTTTTTGCACGAGGTTCAAGCTTAGTCCATTTGCGAGGATGGAGATGAACATACGCCACACAACGAAAGATGTGAGGAGCTAAGAGAATGACTTGAAGAAGAGAACAGTGATCTGAAAGTGCATCCAAGGGTCGTCTAAATGAGAGAACACTTGATGGGGTACGGTTGATTAGATAGATTGCAGAATTCAGAGCTTCACCCCACAAGTGAATAGGTACGTGTCCATCAATTAAAAGAGACCGAGTGACTGCTAATAAGTGTCCATTTTTCTGCTCAGCTACCTCATTCTGTTGGGGGGTGTTAACGCAAGAAGTTTGGTGAAGAATCCCTACGGAGGCCATGAATTCTTGGAGATCCCATTTTACATATTCTGTCCCATTATTGGTACGGAGGACTTTGATTTTGATGCCGTACTAAATAGATACCATTTGATAAAACTGTTGAAAAACGGAAGAGACATCACTCTTGTATTTCAATTGATGGACCCAAACCATGCGTGTGCAATCATCAACAAACGTGACGAACCACCGCATTCCATTCAAAGTAGGAAATGGGGCAGGCCTCATATATCATAATGAACTAATGCAAATGGAAAATTGGCTTTATTATTACTTAATGGGAAAAAAGTACGGTGGTTTTTGGCCAATACACAAGTTTCGCTTAGAAAATCAGAAGCCTTACAACCACTAAACAATGAGGGAAATAATCACTGAAGATAGTAAAATGAAGGATGTCCTAATCGTCTATGCCATAGCCAAATCTCCATTTTGTGCTTATTCACCAAATCCAAGTTGACGACATGAGCTTTTCCAGCCTTGTTGGTAGATAAAAAAACATTGTCCAGATAGTACAATCCTCTGTCTTGTTTACCATTGCCAATCCTCTCCTTGGTATGGATGTTCTGGAACAGATAGTGAGTAGGGGAAAATAGAACATCACAATGATGAGATTTGGTTAGTTGAGCAACAGAGAGACGATGACAATTTAATGATGGCACAAATAAGACATTTGATATGGATAAGGTAGGGGATAGTTGGACTGTACCAACCCCCAAAATTGGAGATGATACCCCATTAGCATTAATAATGGTAGATGTAGGACATTTGGAGGAAAACTGACTAAACCGATAGCAATCACACATCATATGTTCTGTTGCACCAGAGTCAATTATCCAATCACTATTACTAGTAAATGTCATACCTGACTGAGCAGTAAATGCCGAAGTAGTAGTGAGATTTCCCTTCGTCGGAGATGCTTTCTTACTTCTAGGATGCCAATCTAGATAGCCATGGAGTTTGAAGCACGAGTCCACGGCATGCCCTGTACTGTTGCAGTGAGTGCACCACAGATCTTTCTTGGAAGTGGGAGTTTTGCGAGCCACTATGACAGTTGCTTCTCCTGACTTGTCCCCAATCTTTTCTCCAAGCATAGCTCCTTGACGATTAGCCTCTGCACACACAGTCGCATAAATTGTATGTATGTTTGGAAGTGGTTTGGTAGCAAGAATAAGGCCTTGGACCCCATCTAATTGAGGATCAAGTCCAGCCAAGAAAATATACACACGCTGAGAATTAACTTTCGTGGTATATTTCAAAATATCAGCGGAGCAATCCATAGAGCATCCCTCAATAGCATCAAGTTCTTGCCATAATTTTTGTAACTTGCCAAAATTAGAGATAATCGAACCCCCATTTTGCTGGACAAAAAATACCTCGCAGTGTAATTGGTAAGCCTTGAAGCATCTTGTTCAACCGCATATGTACTTTGGACAGCCTCCCATATTTCCTTGGCCGTGGGTAGCCGTAGAAACAAAGATCGGAATTCCTTCGTCATTGCATCAAGAAGCCAAGACTTGACCAAGTTATTTTCATCGTCCCATGCTTCATATTCTTCGGACTTAGTATCCGCTGGTGCAGCCTTAACACTTGAGATATAACCCCATTGTTTTTGTCCTCGGATCTTAATCTCAACGTTCAAAGACCACTCCAAATAATTGGTGCCATCGAGTCGTTCTGGAGCAATGGGACCAGTATAAGTAGATTCCTGTATATGGAATCTGGTATGCACAGGGGAGGATTCACTTGCTTTAAGAGGATCCTTACCACTCTCAATCAACTCAGTCATGATGATAACAACACTTGATCTGCAGCAGAAAGAGTATGAACCGAAGAGAACAACCAAACGTGAGTACAGATTGACCTTCAATTCCTAGTGAAAAACCTAGAAGATTGAACCTGGCTCTGATACCATGACAAAGAACACACGTTTGAGAATGATTCTCTCATAATTAATTATTCAATCGTTGATGTACAATATATACACTGTGTAATCTACACATGGTATATTGGATATTGATCTAATCTCCTGGTTATGGTATATCTCCTAATTATGGGATAACTTATAACAATATCTTCCAAGAATCATGGCATACCTTTGACTTTATTTTCAATAGTATTTAAATAATAGATTTAAGTAATTTTACTATGTTTATATAGATATGCAGGACTAATTAATTTTTTTGAAATACACTCAATGGAATAAACTTAATTGAAAAGGGAGAGTAAAAGTGAAATTCCATAATTATAAGATACAGATAAAGATAATAATAATAATAATAATAATAATAATAATAATAATAATAATAATAATAATAATAATAATAATAAGAAGTTTAAATTTGAAGATGAGTATAGAAAGAGAAAATTAGATAAATCTTCAAAAAATGAATAAGCTCAATTGAAAATCAAGAGCAAGAGTAGATGCTATAAATATAAGATAAAGATAAAAATAAAAAATAAAAATCAAGTTTAAATTTGAGGATGAACTATAAGAATATAAAAAGAGAAAATTAAGTAAATTATAGAAAAATGAGGTAGAGAGAAATTCAGTAAATATCAAATGAAAATTGAAAAAAAGAAATCAATTTGAAATTTAAAAATTCAAAAATAAAATAAGATAAACTTGAAAAAAAAAATCTAATATAACTCTAATACTAAAAGCACATAACATGGTAGTAGTTTAAAAATTGGATATGAGTGAAATGTTATCTATAATTTTTTAAAATTTGTAAAAAAAAAAAATCTCAAAAATAAGAACTGAGATGTAGTAAGTTAAAAATTAGATAAGAGTTAAACGACAACTATAATTTTTAAAAATTTAAATTTTGTGTAGTTAAAAAATAAGCATTTATGATATCTTATTATAAAAAATTTAACTCTATTTTGTGTCTACTACTAATAATTTTTAACAATTTTTGTATTCAAAGGCTACTTAATTAAAAAAAAAAAAAATTCAAGGGATCACCTTTTTATTTCTTAAATTTTATTTTTTGTCAATAACTTATAAATTAAAAAAAAAATAGTATCACACTTTTCTTTTTAAAATCTTAGTCAGTTTCATTTTAATTTTGTTTTGTGTCAATAACCTATAAATTTTAGTAATTTTTGTGTTCTGAAGCTACTAAATAAAAAATAAAACATCACTTTTCTTTTTAAAATTTTAGTTAGTTTTATTTTTATTTTGTGTTAAGAGTCGGTAAAGTAGTTTTCGTAGTGCTATTCATGAGTATAAATAAATAATATAAAATTAGTTTTAAAGTTAAATAATAATTTAAAATTTATTAGTAAAAATTACTTAAAATCAATTAAATTTTATTCATTTTTATCAGAGTCACACATAAATGACTTGTATATTGATGCCAACATAATCTTCACCTAATCATTAAAAATTGTTTTGGTCTATACCCCAACTTATGAATGATTTGACCTATTTATTTATTAAATTGGTAAATAAATATCTATAAGTATTTTTTATTTTTTAAATAAGAAATATGAACATATTTTATGGATATCTATTAAAAAAATTGAACTTAGGTAAAAAATTATATATTTATGTTAACACTATGAAATAAATTGTCACATATATTCATATATTAAAAAATTATTTAAGGTAGAGCCGTCCTAAATTATGTCATACTTTAGTTTCAATCTTAGTGAAAATATTTGATAATAATAAATTTAAACATTATGTATAAACTATATAACAATTTATTGATTCGTGACCTGTATGAGCTAATTAGGGGGTTATAATATCGGATTAAATATTCAATGTGCCAATTTTTGGGTCTCGTTTTGATGATCCAAAACGTTCACATTTTATAATTTGTTGAGTACATCATCTTTGCAAAAAATTAAGTCGATCAGATAACAGAAATCATGTGTTTGGATTAATTTTGTATGAACTGTTTATTTTCTCATTGTCTTTTTTTTTTTTTTTTTTGGTTATACAAAACTAATACAAACACATGGTTATCGTTATCTAATTGACTTAATTTTTTACAAGGATGATATAGTCCATGAATTCTAAAATATGAATGGTTTAGATTATCAAAATGGGGCCCAAAAGTGAGCTCACAAGGCCCAACAACACCTCCCCAATCCAATGGAGGATTGGAGAAAAGCCCAAATCATGTTAAAGAATCAATAATATTTGAATTTTAAGTTAAAGAATTAATTATTTTCCATATGTGTATAAATGATGTATCAAAATCAAGCATTAATGCAATCTTAGGGAAGCAATTTTGAAAATAAATTTGATATGGTAAACATAAATTAAGGAAGTAATTTGAAATGGTAATTACGGTGGCTAATATAAGGGTTTAATAAAAGCGTCAGGATCCTCTGGGGTGAAAACCCTCAAGTGATCTCTAGAGTGATCCATCTAACCGTGGAAATTAAACCTCACCAAAACGACGTCGTTTTGGTAAAAAGAAAAAAAAAAAGAAAAGAAAAGGGGGAAGAAAAGAAGAAACAAATATGAATTTGATGAGAGAATTGAAAGAATGAGAGAGACAATCTTTGTGCACTGAGCGAACTTCACCTTCGCCGATCGTCCACTTCGTACTTCCCAACCTTTCTCACCACCATCTCTCTCTCTCTCTCGGAAGAAGCTTTACCCCTTAGTTTATTGTATAATAAAGTAAGCAAATTGGTGTTTGTCTCCTCAGAATCGAAGAGAGATAATAGAGAATTTTGAGCTCAAGCCTAACAGCAGAGAAAAGGAAAGCTTGTTTGGCAGGCGAGAAAAAAAAGCAAGGCCAAGTTGTCTGGCTTTTTTTGAAGCTCTAATCGGGTAAAATTGCTTAAACAACTACGTAAACCCACTGAGAGAAGGAGAGAATAGGAGGAGGACATCGCCGCCCTGCCCCTTCCCACCCGACGCGCTGCCGCCGCTGCCACACGGCTCCCCTGCCGCACCTCTCATTCTTTACTTTTCCTCTTCCTTTCTTTTCCTTCTAGATCTATATATATATATATATATAAATCAAAACAAACAAATATATCAAACATAGAGATGATATATATATACATATATAAATCAAAACAGCCATGGCAGAGATTTGAACACCCAGCCAAGGATCCACTTCTCTCTCTCTTCTTGTGTCTCTCTCTTATTCTGTTTTTGTTTTTTTTTTTTTTTTTTTCAAATTACTCACCAAAACGACATCGTTTTGGTGAGTTGAATCTCAGCCCTTGGTTTGATTAGTGGGACACGTGTCGGCTGATTGTCTTGCACCATAGGAGATCACTTAGTATTTTCATTATTAAAGAAATTTTTTAAAAAAATGAGTTGAAGTTTGAACCTTAAAGAAAACCCTATTAACATTTACTGTGTATGAAAATAATGAGATTTGATATATACGTTAAGTAGTAGTGGCCATGGTGAGAGGAAAAACAAAAAGTGTTATGAAATTTTAATTATATAAATTATTTTATGTTTTATGGTGAAGAATTTGAAATAGTTTAATAGAAAATATTTTACGACGAAATATTTTTGAGTGTGTGATTTATCAATTTTTTAAAATTAAAAAACTCCTTTTTGAGTGTGTGATTTATTAATTATTATTTTTTAATTGTAAAACTCCTTCCTTGTTTGATAGTAAGGAAGGAATGATTTTAGGAATAAAAAATACATTCTTTGTTTAAAAAGGAAGTGTTAGTATGTGATTTATTAATTATTTTTTAAAATTGAAAATTCAAGAAATTTAGATTAGGCACATAGAGTTATGTTAGTTTTTCTCACTAAAAATCCCCTTTTACTTATATAATATAGAGAAAACTAGTGAAAAATCCAATTTAGAGAGTGTCTAAGGCATTAGGTTCAGTGTATTTTTTTAATTAGTGAGAGGTCTACCATTTGTGAAATAGTTTGGTAAGAGGTGCCTTTACTTGTTTTGAAGGATATTTTGTTTCTAATTTTATCCCTTAATTTATCTGTAGACTTTTTTTTGACTATTTGTTCAAATTTTTCATCTATCTGTTCAAATTATTTTCTATCTGTTCATTTTTTTTTGTCTATCTGTTCAATTTTTTCTATGTAAATTTTCTATCGGTTCAAATTTTATCTATGTAAATCTTTTATCTATCCAAATTTTCTTCCGAGCCTCACATCTGACTTTGAACCTCACATCTTCATCCTTGTTACCTTGCAACATCACAACATCACATACACAATTACTTTATATTGTATTATATTATATATATAACACCATTCAAAACCATTATAGATCATATTTTATAAAAAAAATTATTTACAGGTTATTTTTTTCTAATTAAAAATTAGATAATAGAAGAGCCATTTTTAATTTTTAATCTTAGTAATTCTAGAAGAACCAATCAAATTTAAAACTTATAGCAGGATGTGATGTGATGACTGTTTGACCATTGGGAAAATCTAATAAGACCATTTAGCAAGTCTAGTGTCGGAGAGAGATCTCATCAGAACTAACCTTTGTTCACACCTCAACCCCTCATAATCCAAACCAAACACAGATCTCTCTCTCTCTCTCTCTTCATTTGTGTGCTGATGCCGTATATATGATATATATAGAGGGATATTTTAGTATTTTATCTAAACTTATATTTTTAGACAAGGTCCAAATAAAATTAAAATTTGAATTTATGAATAGAATACCCCATAATATATAGATTGGTGACAGAAAATAAAAGGATGAGAAAATGTATTATTTTTTATCCTTCATAAATTTTATCCAAATCTAATATTCAAACACAACCTTATCACACCAGGATGCATGCACAAGATTGATCATCCAAGATCAAGGCCACTCAAAGATTTCAGAACTGTTTCAAAAACATTACAAAAGAAAGTATGAAATTAAAACCTGATTTAGGCATGAGTACTTTGAATGTTTTGTTTATTTTTTATTTGTACACATTAGTTATGGCGGTATTATTATTTTTAGTTTTTGCCTAGTAGCAAAATGTCATGGAGTTCGTTATAAGTATGGCATTGTGTAGAACATTAATATTTTGAAATAAGTTCATTAAAATTTGATGTTGAGGGTTTTATTGTGATTACGGAAATACAAAATTATGAATCATTCAATAAATAAAATAAAATTGATTTTTTTTCTCTTCCTTTTATAGGCAAACAGGGAAGATTATGTAAGAAAGAAAATGTTACAATGCGCATTTGCATATCGTAATAAAAATTAACAAGTAACATGCCACATAGTTCTCAAGGCAACAAGCCCGTTGGATCCTGTACGAGCACGAAATAATGTTCTCGTATAATCCTATTAATCAAGTCTGCGCTCCTTCAAACGTCGTCGCTTCACTCCCTGAAAACACAAACGTGAGCTAGCCGGCGGGGGTGTGCTGGATATCTCTCCGATGCTGAAGTCAGCAAAATAGGCAAATAGACAAAAGCTCTATGTATTCGAGAATCAAAGTTGTGTTACCTCTTTCATAGGTTCTGTTATGAGCTTTTATAGGTTCCATGTGGCACAATCCTAGTAGGACTCTTATTCCTCCATGTAGAGTCATCCTAGGAATCACACTCTTGAAAGATAATGCTTATCCTTCAACACCTCCCTCACTGCTTAAACCAAGTGAGATGGTTTTACCTCGGTTAGATGACAGTATGACCGAACCAACCTTTGTCATACTTAATCCAGCGCCTTCACTGTAACACATAGCTTTGTACCTCGGTTTTGTCTGTTAAGACTACGCTAACAATAGCAAGTGTTAACCGAGCTAACAAGGACAAACTCTACCACCAGAAGCCCAAATCTCGGCTCCAAATACTATGACCGAGCTAATAATCACCATTCCGACCGTAGTGACTGCAATCACCTAGACCGGGCTAACCACAGTCGAGCCAACCCCTCTAATGCGATGGTCTACTTCACTAGGCCCTTTTTACCTTAGCCCACAAAACGGCCCATCACTACGCCTAGGCCTAGCTCGGCCCTAATGCACTTAAAAGCTCCCTCTCAATTGCCCCTTAATTCCATCTGCCAAGCATGATCTGGGATTACCTTTCTATCTGACGAGCTAAAAATTGGCCTTCAACCGAGCTAAAAAGTGGTTTTCAACCGAGCTAAATTTACACCGGGTTACTAGTCTGTTCGGTCAAAATGTCTTTTCAGTCGCTGTAACTGAATCGCTTTCTATTCCATGGACACATGGCTAGCTCTCATTGGCCCAGCATAGCTGTCACCGCCGACTTCGTATCTCGTGAATTTTGAACAGTCCCGCCTTTTTCACTCTCTTTACACAAAAACCACACGTTTTGAGCCTACTATTTCTACTATTCATCTTCTCTCTCTCTTTCCTTCTGAATCTCCATTTTTGTAACCTCAGTACCTATGAAGCTTGCGTTCTCATCACCATCTTCGTGGTTTCAGATCTACATCCTTCCGTCTTCAATCCGTAAGTAGCTCAATCCTCTATTTCTTTCCATTCATTTTGTATTGTACTGTAATACATAGGATAATATATATGTTTTGAAAAAACACTTTCTTGTAGTTTCTATGGGAAATAACTACTTTGCTTCAAAATCCATGTGATAAACCCACTGAATTCACGACTAGTCTGAGAAATGACCCTTTTGATCCAAAATATTATGCCAACCGAACTAGCAACCTATTTGTAATTAAGGTGTGTACCTAGCCGAACTAGATTAAGTTCCAATTCACAAAGAACCTTTTGTTTTACTTTAGCCGAGCTAGGGAACTATATTAGGTATGCGCACTTACCGAACTAGAGAACCTTAACCAAAGACCGGGCTACCACTTGGGCCCAAACCAGCTCTCTCACTTAATAAAAACCGATCCAAGAATGCCGCATCCTAAGCTTTAACCGGGCTATGAACCTCGTGCTCCACTGAACCAAGCTAACGTCCTTTGCTCCAACCGAGCTAAGGACGGATAGTATCCCACATAGCCAAGCTAGGACTCCATTTATTTTGCCTTTGTTTCTTGTAGCACGGTCTAACGATCTGTGTTTAATACTTTTCCTTTTTACTTTGCAGACTGACTTAGGTTGGCCAGGCACCCCTTTCCACGCTCAACCGAGATACTGAAGGTCATCTCAACACCGAGCTAAATTATACATAATTTAAGTCCAAATGGGGAAGTATAGATTTTTAGTAAACTCTCCAAGGGCTTTCGCCGAATTTCGCAAGGACTACAAATCCCCGATGATGTCCACCTTAGTTTAGCCGAACTGGACACCATTCCCTGGGGAAAATCGGGCTTTGTCCCTTTCAACGTCATATCCATTGTAGAAGCCAGACTTCGATTCCCCGTCCAACCACTCCTTTGTGAATTCTTTAGGCAAACAGGACTTTGCCCTACCCAGCTTTCCACCAATTCTTACCGAATAATAAATGACATCGTCGAGCTAAATCGCCGGCTTGGCCTTAACCACGGTTTAGCTAAGCTATTTCACCAGTACTCTCTAGGCCAGAACGAAGATGGCTCGGTTTATTATTTAAGAATAAGACGCCGCCGAGAAAAGATAATAAAGAACACCCCAGACAAAGATGTAAATGACGACGATTTTTTCTGGGTTTCTGGTAACTTTGAAGACCAGGAAGGCCAAATACTAGGAGACCGCATCAACTGGAATAAAGGAGTAGCCGGTATAATTACCTCGGCTTAGTTTTGTGCATTCTTTACTCCGTTTGTAAGCTTTGAACCGCACTAACTGTTGTCTTTTTTCCTTTATGCATATTTGAACCATCTAAAGTCGCTGTACAGTTACCCCAACCTAGACTCCCTTCGTGCTGCGCTGCGGTACCACGAACGAGGTTGGGCCCAGCTACTCAATTTCGAACCGACATACCGATACAGTAGCATGAGGAAGACCAGAGTGACAAACTTCTTATTAGAACCCTCACCAGAGCCAGATCTAACACTACCTCAAATCAATTTGATCCCACAAACTGCAAAACAAGAAATGGCAAAAAAGAGAGCAGTAAAGGCCCTCATCACCGAAACAAATCAAGCCGAGGTACCACAAGCCGGCCAAACACAAGAGGCCGTGGTAGCCCTTCTAATCGCTCAGCCTTCATCATCTCGGCCAAGCAAGCGTGCTCGGACTTCCACAACTGAGCCATGCCTTGTTGACGAGGATGAAACCGTGCTTCCCTATACTGCACCACCGAGCCCACAACCTGAGCGCTCAGGCCGAACTAGCTCCTCTGAGTGGGTACCAAAGATCACCTTCAAGAACCGAGCTATCACTAGCACTGACTCGATAGTCGCAGAAAAAGACCATTCGCTGGCTTTTAATCTTGCCAAGAGCGTATGTTTGCCAGCCAATATGGAACATCACGACCATCTTACCGAGCTAAAAGCCATCTGCTCGGCCACCAAATCGATGGTGTTGGTGAGTTCTCCCTTTTCTTGTCTTAATTTGTACATTTGTTTGCTCGGTTTTGCTCAAAATTGTTTCTCTACTTTTGCAGGCCTTACAGATTCTATAACCACGTCGCTCACAAGCACGTGTTGGAACTACACAAAACAACAAGGCAGGCCGTGGTAGAGGCCAATGCTAAATCCGCCGAGCTAGAAGAGTCCAAGAAGCAAATAGCTGAGCTACATACCGAGATGGCCCACTTGACCGGTCTTGTCAGCTCGGCTGAAGCAGATAAGCAAAAGACTGCGACCGTGCTAAAAGACAAATATCTGCGTGAGCTGGCCAAGCTCGAGAGAAAGAAGGATGCTGAGATCGCCCAATTGGAGAAGAGCGTGGAAGACGCCGAAGACCGGGGTTACAAGGAGGGGGAGGCCACGTACATCTAACAATGCAAAGCTGCCAAAGATATATTCTTCAAATGTGGATAGAAGGCGGCGGTGGCCAAGCTCGGTCATGGCCAAGAGACCGAGGTCTTCCAAAACCCTCCTCCACATTACATACTGAGCTACATGGTGGAATATGCTATTGCCATTCAGCAAAAATTTCTTCAAGAAAGGGAGGACGAGGATCCTGCTCCTGAAGACAACGCCCAGCCCAGTCGCCAGTCTACCTCTCCCACTCCAATGGTCTCCATCCCACCTTCACCTGTTGCGACTGTCGTGGTGCCTTCGACCGAGCTCAACCAAGGTGTGCTTGACACAACCGAGCTATCTCTGGGTGAAGACCGGGTTGTTTTGGATGCCGACTTGGACGACTTTTTCTCCTGATTTTTCTTTTCTTTGTTTAACAAAAGAGTTTGTAACCAGGCTGAGGCCCCACCTTTTGTACTTTTGATTTGGATTTTGAATGAAAATCTATTTTCTTTCTATTCGGTTTGTTCCATACCTGCACTTATTTTGTATTCAGTGTAACATTTTCTGGCTGAGATACCTATCTCGGTCTTAACCTTGTAATCTATTTGGTCATACATGCCATCCTCTTCAGCCTAGGTTTTTATCTCGGCTGAAGAGTACTAGAAGTTGGTTATTCCCAAGTCAAACTTAGCTATAGTTGTGTTTAGCTGCTTGAGCTTCAAGAATTGATCTCTCAACTTCTTCCTGACAGTGGAAGGCAAAAACTTGTCTTGGAAGGCATTAAGATAGGTTTCCCAAGTCACCCCAATGCGCTTTCAGGCATACTTCCACCACTGACCCGCATCTCCCTTCAACTGGAAAGATGCCAAGGTCACTCTTAACCTGTCTTCCTCGATGCGAAGCATCTCAAACGTCTTCATTATCTACTTTAGCAACTCATCCACCTTCAGTGGCTCTTTCGGATCCCCCAAAAACTCATTCGGATTCGACCGAAAGAACTCCATCTTTAGAAAAGACGGCCCGGTCTCAATAACATAGGCCTGGACTTGGCTTTCAGCCTTGAGAATGTCCATGGATTCTCATAAAGCTCCAGACATTTCATGGGCCAAAACACCCATGGCTTGCTGACCTGCTGGCTCGGCTAGATTGGCCTGACCAACTCCCTCTTATGCCAAAATATCATCCAGTAACGGCACCTCTTGCCTCCTAGGCCTGCCACACCTACCACTACCACTTCTTGACATCTTAATAAAGGTAACACAATAGATTAGCACATTTAAAAATATGCTAAAGCTAATTCACTCACGTCCTAATACGGTGGACAACAAATAATTCACTCTACATAAGCACCTAATCACATAAACACAAACGAACTTCATTTCTAGATTATGCTTGTCCTGCAACATTGCCAGAGTTCTAGTTAGAAATAGGAGTGATCAAGTTCTCTTTTAATAGGACTTCTAGAAACTCGTAGACCCAATCAATATCTCAGAAATTAAATCCCATACTCATTAGTCACATAAGCATGTTATTACATAGTATACCAGGTCTACTTCTAATATCATCTAGCGAGATAACCCATTGTGGTAAAAATCACATCCCACGATCCTAAAGTGTTCAAACTCGGTAGCTCTAATACCAAGTTGTAATGCTCCAAAATAATAACAATAACACATGTCATAATATTCCTTATAATTGATTAATAACATTATATTTTATATTCCATTTATAATCCTTGATCATAGAAAAGATGACATATGCATGTATACATTCATAAATCCTAGATCATGAATCTATAGCATATGACATGCATACAAACATTGAAATAAAAGAAAACCCAAGTAATTATATGCCATAATGGCTACATCTTTCTAAGTCAAAATTTGGGTACATCAAAACGAGTTTATCTTAATACAATTAAAGCCCAAGGTTTGCACAAAAATCATTACATCAAATAAATAAAAGAAAGCTCTTGGCTCTAAGACCTCCCAAGCCATGTCCTTGGTGGAGTTATATCATCAGTATCTGAAAGTTGTTTTCCACATAGGGTGTGCTAAAGCCCAATAGAGATATTTTAACACAATATATGAATCTTTACAAAGTCATTAGGTGAATGCATATGCATGCCAATTGTCAAATGTTTTACATTTTCATCTCAAAATAATTTAATGCCATATTGATATCAGAAAAAATGGCAGTGGATACAAAACACTAGGAATCTCTAGGTACGTGTCTACTAGTAGGCTATACACGCACTGCCAAAGCCATTTTATTGGTACTAATCGGAAGGATCGACACCTAGCCGCACGGGTTTCTAGACTTTCACCACGGACGCATAGGCCAACATAATAACCACAACCATACCCCCTAACTAGATTCACCACGGTATTCACCAATTTTTTAAAAAACAATACATTTTCAATGTTTAAGTATGAAATAATACTCAATGCAAGATGTATAAGTAATTAGTTTCAATTCACTTAATCCTTATGCAATTTCTATAACAATCAAAGCTATCTTTCACTGATAACCCAAAACAAATATTTCTATTCAACACATAATTTCCAACAAAAGATATAATCTCATCATTCTCAAAATGAGAGTGATATTACATATCCAACTCCACCATCATTATCAACATATACATTAGTTCCATTCTTGCAAAACCCAACATTATTTCCCTTTTTTTCCACAAACCAAACATCCATGATTTTAGAACAAAAACGCCTTTAGTTTCAAAAATCAAATTTAAGTAAAGAAATCCATCATTTTAACATATCTCAACCATAAACTGATCCCCACAATCTTTCTCAAGAACCCAATTAAAAATCCCTCTTTTACAATTCAAAATCAAACCCTAGGTTTAACCCAAACTCCCCAAATCATTAGATTCTTTCAATGGACAAATGACTATGGTAAAAATCATACCAAAGGTTGAAGAAATCCCCACCTCAAGATTAAAAGACAAGAGAGAGCAAGGGTTGAAGTTTGGCGGAGCCAGAAACAAGATTCTCTTCGATTAGAACGAAACTTGAGATGAGCTCTACCTTTTTCTCCAAAGGACTAGGGTGAAGAAATCAGCACATGATGGAGTATTTGGGACTTTAAGGCAAGAATTAGAGAGAGAAAGTAAAGAACTAGGGTTTTGGAATGTTTTAGAAAGAGAGGAAGTGAAAAGTGATTCAGAAAACCCTTTTCCCGAAATGATATACATGCAGACCTCTCGAGCGACCAAAACACCGCTTGAGCGTCAGACACAAAAAGTGACACTACCCGAGCGCGCAATGACCTCCTCCGAGAAACTTAGACCTGTAAAAGACACTTGAGCGCAAGAAATACCGCTCGAGCGAAGATACTCTACTTCCAGAAATTTTGCAGATTGTAAAAGACCACTTGAGCGCAAGAAAGACCGCTCGAGCGAACAAGCAAAGATCTGGACTACAACTCTTTGAAAAACTAACCCCTAATCTGTTCTAAACACAACAATAACTCCTAAATAGCCAAACTCAACTATCAACAAGGTGATAATGAAATGAACAATTGTTAAGGATATGGATTCTCGAATGCAAAAGTAAACTGAAATCGTTATAATAAGTACTCACTCAACAAGTCTCTTTATCTTCTCTTTAGGGAGAAAAGGTTGGTGTTGTTAACCTTCATCTCCTCTCCATTTCTTCTCTTGCGATTTCTATCATCATATCGGCCACTACCGCTCATCTTTTCTCTATCATCAGCTTGCCACTGGGGAAGCTTTCAGATTTAGATTCAGATTTGATTCATGATCGAGATCCGATGATATTAAACACATTGTTATATGCTAGGCTATCATCTCAGATCTATAATGTTTTATTTTGTAATGTAGAGATAGGGATTATGGTACTAAAGTTACCAGTTACGACAATGAATGGATCGTCAAAGTGATTGGTATTGCTTGTCAAGTAGTTATCATTTTGTTTTGTTTTTTTTTTTCTTTTTTGTTGCGATAATATCTCTCTATGTAGAGGTTTCCTCCTTTCTTGGAGGTTTTCTCTTTCTTACGTGGAGGTTTGTTTTTCTCCCTATATGGAGACTCATATCCTCCACACATGGAGGTTCTTGTTATTCCTTTTGGGATCTATTTGGTACTCTGATGTACTTTAGTGGATGACTTATTGTCAAATGTGCAATATATTAAGACTTGTGCTTTTCTCTAAAAAAAAACCTTATTTAATGTTTTTTTCTTCGAAAAATAAATGTATCATTTTTTTTACAAGGAATCAACCATATTATAAAGGAAGAAAATTCATTTTATCTCCGAAACTATACATCGATGATCAATTTAATCCCTGTACTTCTTATAGTTTCAATTTTATACCTAAACTATTTGATTTTGAATCAATTTTAACCTTGTCGTTGCTGTTTATAATCAAATGGAAGTCGCCAACGTGGCACCAAAAATTTTTTTGAAATTTTATTTTGCCCCGCAAACTATCTCAAAAATATCAACTAGACACACAAAGTTCATATTGTTTAGGGGTCTAATTGATATTTTGGGAATAGTTTGGGAGTAAACTGAAATCTCAAATGAAGACGGTAGCAAGTGTTGTCTAATTATAGACGGTAGCTAACAACATGGGTGTAATTGATCCAAAATTAAATAGTCTAGGTGTAAAATTGAAATTATAAGAAGTATAGAGGTTAAATTAATCATCGAAATATAGTTTAGGAGGCAAAATAAAATTTTCCCTATTATATACACTACAACAATTTACACTTTTGGCGACTAAACTTTTTGTAATCACCAAAAGTTGTGGAATAGGCAACTAAAAATTACATTGGTCTCCATTGAATATGGTTTTTAGCTTCTAATTTATTTATTTATTTTTTGTAGCTGTATCTTAATTATTGGCGACTAAAAAAAAATTCGTCGCTAAATATGTCACCATAGGCGACTAAAAATTGTTTTAGTCGGCATTAGATCATGTTTTAGGCTACTAAAATTTTTGTTAGTTGTGGTTAGGGGCACAACTTGGGCTAGCTCAACCCAAGCAACCCGAACCCAGCCCGAATTCTTTTAGGGCCTGGACAAGATATTTTCAAATTTGGTACGGGCTTGAGCAAAAATTCAGAAGTCCAAATTAAATTTGAGTGGGCTTGGGCAAAGATGTCGAACAACCTAAGCAACCCGAAGCCCGAATTATACATATATAGATATATAAAAATATTAAATATACATATAAATTATTAGTCATTACATGATATTAAAGTAATTTAGATTATTAAATCATATTGAATATATATTATATATACAAATAACATAAAATCATACTCTTTTTTTTATTTTTTTATTTTCACTCATAAATTATAAGAACTACTATAGCGGCATCTCTCTTAGATTATATAAATTATTTGTTTTGATGGTATTAATGATTTTCTATATAAAAAAATGTAAATAGAGTCAAATTTTAATAATTTAATAAAGCAGCTGCACACACACACAGACACAAAATTGAAATTCATTTACAATTTGGGAAATTCGGGTTTAACTCGGGGTCGGGCTTGGACAGATAACCTCGGGTTACAATTCGGGCCTGGGCAGGTCTCAGCACAATTTGAGCTGGGCTTGGACAACCTCCCAACCCGTCCGAACCCGCTCGAGTTGCACCCCTAGTCGTGGTATACCAGTTTTTGGTTACGAAAATAAATTTAGTCGCCAAAGAGTAGCATAATGTTTGCTATTAAACTTTGGCGAACAAAGTTTTGGTCGGCAAATATTCATTTTCGGTGACTGAAATTTTTTTGTCGCTGTAAGGTAGTTTTTGCCTACTAAAATAATTAGTCACTAAATAAAAAGCATAAATTTTACTTTTATCTTTGGTGACTAAAAATTTGGTCAATGAATATTTCTTTTCGTTGACCAAAATACCTTTAGTCTCCAAAATGGTTACTTTTGGCGACTAAAATATTAGTCGCTGCTAGTTAAATGTTTGGCTACTAAATAAATTAGTCATTACAAATTAACCTTTGGCGACAAATAATAAGTTTAGTCGCTAAGGGTATACAAAATTTTAGTGGGAAACATTAAAATATTGTCGCCCAGCTCTTCTCAGTATTTTCGAAAACAGGGGTTCTTTTCTTCTCTCTTTCTCTCACACACTCATAGAACCAGTCACCACCAAACCTCACCTCACTATAGTCGCTCACTACCGTTGCTCACTATAAGTCGCACATCGCCACCACCACCGTCGCAATACAAATGGTTCTTTCTCACACACACACACACACACTCTCTCTCTCTCTCTCTCTCTCTCTCTCTCTCCTCTTCCTTTATCTCTCCATCAGTGTCTACACTACCTACACCCAAACAAAAAAGCCTACAGTCACTTGTTTTCTCTCTTCTCGCAGACTCACCATCCTTGCTAACAGCCACCGCCGCTAACCATTGCAACTCTTGCTGCCGCCGGTCACCATCGCAACTCCCCCCTCTCATCCACATTCAAGTTTTTCTTTCTCTCCATCCCTCTCTCTCTTTCTTTCTCTCCCTTCCCTCGCCATCGCGGATCTAGGGTTTGATTTTATTTTTGATGCTGTAGGATTTTGATAAAATCATTTTAGGGTTTTACATTTTTCTACATTTGAAGCATATCTAAGCTCCAAGTTGTGTTTAATTCCACAGTTTTGTTGCTCCAAGTGGTAAATTCGATCATTGTGTACATTTGATGAGAGAGAATAGCAATGGCAACCATAACTCAAGAAACAATTGATCAGTTTAAATCATTAATGGACCAAGGTCTCTCTCTCTCTCTCTCTCTCTCTCTCTCTCTCTCTCTCTTTCTCTCCCCTAATATAATAGGCACTTCATTTTACTACTATTTTTGTAGCACTTGCACCCTTTTTAAAACTTTTAGGAAGTGTATTTGAATTATTATTATGTTTTGGAAACCTTTGGTGTTGTTATGGGTTGGTTTTGGAGGAGCATAATCTGAACTAAACTTGTTGGGTTTGGTTGTTTGCGCTTATTCTTATCAAAAGTTCCTTGGAGACTTAGAAATTCCATTCTAGGGTCGACACCAGCCTTCCTAGGGTCGACCCTTCCCTGTTGGTGATGTTCTGGAGGAGTTGCTGGAACATAGGGTAGACACCAGACTGGGAGAGGGTCGACCCTCTTCTGTCTGTGTGTTGGTTGCTGGAACATAGGGTAGACACCAGTCTGGGGTAGGGTCGACACCAGCAGTGCAGTCAAGCTTAGTTTTCCCAGATTTTCCTCTTTGGTGTCGACACCACTGTTGCAGGGGTCGACCCCTGCAGAGTTTTTTTCAGATTTTAGTCCAACTTTTGGCCCTACTTTTTGGGGGTTTTGACTTGATATTTTGGGTTGACTTTGGGGCTTATTTCTAATTTTACCTAGTGCTATAAATAGGCCCTCACTTGAACCTTTTCTTTATTTTTCTTTCTCTCTTTTCTCCCTCTAAACCGTGGGTCTCTCTCTCTCTCTCCAAAACCACTTTTTGCTCAAAAGTCTTTAGATCTACTCTCTTGGAAGCATCTTCTTGCCTTGCTCCCTTGAGAAAGATTGTAGATCTCCTCAAGAGCTTCGTTTTGATCTAAGTAGAAGTTGGTTTCGACAACTTTGGGGTTTCAACCTTTTTGCTCATCTTCTCTTCCAAGCTTGAGGTAGGGATATTCTTGAGTTATATATACATGTTTTGCAAGTTAAATGTTGATTTTGTGTTTCTATTGAATTTGTTTTGAGAGTTTTGGTTTTGGTTCAAAGATGATGAGATTTCTTAAATGAGGGTTTAAATGTTGAAATGTTTCTAAGTTGATCCTTGTGACTTCCTATTTATTGTTTAAAAGGGATGATTTTGATGAGGCTTCTATCATGAAGTGAAGAAGTGTTAAGTTTTTGACAAAAACCCTAGAAATTGGGGATTTTACAAAATAATGAAAATGTCTTTGAAAGTATTTATTTTCTTGTATTAAGAGGATGTATTAGAGTAAGTTCCACCAAATGTTATCATAATAACAACATACTTGACACATGGGATATGAGATGGTATTTTAACATTGTTACTAACACTTGAACTTGTAATGAGGTAAGATAATAATTGTTGAGCACCATGGTAGTGAAATTGAAATCTTGAAGGATGATGTTTGAAAATTTCATATAATCTTGTAATGTTGTAAGATGGTGAGTTGTTGAGTGCCATTGATGATGTGAAATGCTTAATTATAATGTAATGGGGAAATGAAATGAAAGATGACATGTTGGCCATGTTGAAAGGTTTGGTCATGATGGGTTGGTGTTGAGAACTTGTGATGATGTGTTGAAGACACATGATTATTTGTGCAATGAGAAACGTATTCGTAGAAGTGGAAAGGTATTTGTTTATTATTGTTGTTAAGACATTTTGGAAATACAAAAATGTTATGAGATATTAATTATTGCATCTCATTTCCTTTTGAGTCTATATTATCAATGTGCATAAAGTGGATTATTACCAATGTTGTATTCTCATCATGTTTACTTGAGAAAGATTATATTACCATGAGAACTAATGGAAATGTGTATGGGGTAAATACGTTGGTAAGTCCGGATAGGGGGTGTAGATGAATTTGATAAGTTGGCCTGAGTGTCCAGGGTGAAAGACCCGAAAGACGCGCGGATAGGTGTCGAGCCTTCCGGTTAGCACCGGTAAAAATGACAGTTTGGTAGTACTCGCAGAGTCTACTTGCAGACGCCAGCCTAGGGATTACCAGTGTCGTATTTACCACCCCCATTGAATTAATATTGGAAGGTTGAAATTGATGAGACTACAAGCTAATATTGAGAACATGGTGATTTTCAGAAAGTGCATTGAAAATGAATATTTTCCTCATTTATCAACTTTGGCATGGCATTGCACTCACGTTTATTTTATGTTGAGGATAATGCATAACTGTATATACTTTGTGAGAATTCTCTACTGGGCTTTATGCTCACCCCTATGGGATTTGGTGCAAGTAAGAAAGGTGGTGATCCCGCCGAGTTGATGGCGTGGACGTGATTATGAAGAGTATTTTGCTCTTATATTTTGTGTAAATTTTTGTAAAGCCAAGGGCTAATGTGTATGGGTCCGAGAGACCATTTTGTGTAACCAGGCAATTGCCTTGGGACTTGTAAGCCCTTGAGGGCCTTATTCGTTTTGATTTGATGATTTAGATGTTATAGACTCATGTACTAGTTTATCAATGAATGTATAGCTGCACGTGAGATTATTTTTTTTTGTAAAACAATTGATCTTATGTGAAGGGTTATGGTTAATATCCTATTTTGGAAGTGAGTTGATGCAACAGTTATGTGGGTAGTTCATGTCAAATTATTTCGGGGCGTTACAACTTGGTATCAAAGCTACCAGGTTTGAATACTTGGGGCTCGCGGGAAGTGGTTGTTATACCACAATGGGTTCATTTCGTATGATTAGGAAATGCTTTGTCTGTGTGATTATGTGATAGCATGCTTATGTGGCTATGTGGGTATGGGATTAGGCTTTTGGGATGCTATTTGCGCCTATTAGATTCCTTGAGGTCTTATTAGAAGGGTACCTGATCAATACTCATTCTACTAAGAATTCTTGGTTTCTCGTGGGACGAATCTCATCACTAAAGGATAATTCGTATGTGCTTATGTGACTACGTGCTTATATGGAATGAATTGGATTGCTTATGTGCTAGAATAGATATATATAATTGTATCAGTTTTACGTGTGAGGCGAGTTGCGAGTACATTTGGAAATTATGTACCAATTTATCTATCTTGTTCCTTAGTTAGGATGTCGGGAAGAGTTCAAAGTCGTAGTGGTGAGAGTGTGTGCCTCGGGGAGGCTGTTGCGTCATACACTTAGTTGATTTTGTAGGATGTCTACATGAGGAAATAAAGGACGGATGGGTAACAGGAGTGTCGGTAGGGGCATGGCGGTTCCCCTAGCACTTGTCGTTACAGCATCGGCTATCGGCGAGGAAGTTGCACGCGAGGTTGTGAGAGCCGTGCAAGATGCTCTAGCTCACAATGAGGGGGACAACGGGCGTACCCTTAACCTTACTGAGGAGTTTCTTCGCTCCAATCCACCGGAATTTTTGGGAGAGGCAAGACCGCTGGAGGCGGAAAGTTGGGTGGAACAGATTACCAAGACTCTTGACATGCTCAGAGTCAAGGATGAGGGGTTGAGGGTTTCTTTGGCAACCTTCCTATTGCAGGGGAAATGCGAGTTATTGGTGGAAGTATGTGGAGTGTACCGTAGGTGCCATACGGGTTGCGTTTACCGAGGCTTTCTTGGCCAAGTATTTCCCTCCTTCTGCTCGGGAAAGGTTAGGCAAATAGTTTGTTGAGTTGCGTCAGGATGTTACTCCTTTGCTCCATTTGAGATGAGGTTCATTAGTTTGTCGAGATTTGCTCCAAAATTGGTGGTAACAGAGAAGCGTTGTTGTTATGAGGTTGAGAGGCGGTTGCGTGATGATATTCGAGGGAAACTGGTTAGATCTAAGTGGAAGAATTATTTTGATCTAGTTGAGGCGGCGGCCCATGCAGAGGCAGTGGTTAGCAGTGTTGGTCGAGTCAGGGAGGAGGCCACTTTGGTAACTCCTACAGTTCATAAGTACACTGGACTTAGCAAGAGATGGAGGCGAGCGCATGTTCACTCCTAGATTCGGTTTCATCAAGGGTTTCGAGTTTGTCCGTTGGGGGATCCAGTGAGGTTCAGGCTCCAAATCGGGTTCAGAGTTGGGAGGCCGTTGTTTGTTTTAATTGTGGTTAGAGGGGCCATGCTGGACGTTTTTGCCCTTTACGTGTAGATCTTTCCGGTGTTTTAGAATCTAGTCAGACTTTGTCCCATCAGTCCAGTCGGGGACGTTATCGGTATCAGGCCCGGAGAGGCCAGGCTTCGAAAGCTTCGCGAGGGTCGGCTTTTCAACCAGCATAGTAGTACCACCCTTTAGGGGGGGAACTTTTGTTTTAAAAATCAATGTTGTTAGCTGTGAAGCTTTTGTTATTGGTCGGTGTGCTGTAGGGTGCTAGGGCACCATGGCTATGTGTTGTATATGTATATGCATTGTTGTTTGTAGACCATTATGTGTTGGGCATGCAATGAACCTTGAATACTCTTTTCTGCATGTATACTGAAAGGTTGTTAAGGATATTGATGATCCTAGTGTTGTTGTATAATGAATGTTAAACTTTGTGTTGATCATGCGATGACCTTTAAATTCTTAATTAGTTTGGAACTTGTTTGTGGAAAATGAGAGATTCGCGGAAAATCTTTGTGACTGGCGTAGTGTTGGAATGAGGGCCAAAAGTTTAAGCTTTTTATTTTGGTAAGTTTGAGGAAACGTGAGACCTTAGAATCTAGTGAAGATTGGTGGAAGTGATGTGGGAATGTCTAAGGAAATGTGAGATCCATATCTTGGTATAGTGAGAAGAGTACTAGTGTGTGTCGCTTAGTGCGTCGAGTTGTTGATTAGTGAGTTGGTTGTGGTCTTGTCAACCGTAAGTGGGGTCGCTATTATGCCTTGGTCAGTTATGAGTATGGGACGTTATTAGATTGCGGGTAGAGAGTTGAGTGAGAAAAGAATTTCATGAGTAGATGCTTGAAGTATTATTAGTGTGGCGAACAGTTTGTGTTCTCAAGTGATGAGTATACCATTGAAGAGATTTGTCTTGGGTGCCCGGGATCGTGTGGTCGCCTTTGACCTATTCAGTCTCGTGTTGAATGTAAGAGTGTGTTTGCCATCCTGGTGCATGAGTAGAATTTCTATGGGAACAATAGTGGAGTAGTCTGTTTTAAGGAGGCCGAAAAGACCCTGAAAGTATGTGGAACGGTGTTTGAAAACCTGTCTCTAGGTGGATGGAGTGGGAGTGGAAAAGTCTTAGGTGATTAGCTAAGTTGATTGGCATCAAGGTGAGTGACACATCGTCACTTTAGAATGGTTTAGATGTGGAGTGTAAGGTTGAACCTTTGGAAATTTAGCACAGAATGAGCTAGAAGGCGGTGTTGTACCGTGGGTTGTGTTTGAGCCTTGCATGTGCGGGTAGTAGTCGGTGTGCACTTCCTGATGCGAGTTTTGAAACCCGAGAGTCGAGGTAAAGTGTTAGCCCCTTGGTTAGGAACGTTTGTAAGTCCTCTTGTATCGATGGTCTTCTTGGTTAGTGTTATGTTGGTATGAAACCTTCGAAGTTTGGAACACTACAACAAAAGTAACCTATGGTGACGAAAACTAGTGAAGAAAATAAAATTCGTCACTAAATAAAAATAATTCGTGAGGAATTGATAAATTTTGTCACATATAATAAAAAAATAAAAATGATAGGTGACAAAAAAACTTTTCGTCAATAAGTACTTCATTTTAAGTGAGGAAAAATTAAATTTCGTCACAAAAAATTTTCCTGCTATTTTTTTTGGATGGCGCCAAAAGTTTGGGACTTTTGGTGAGAAAAAAATTTGTCACTAATTATAAA
The DNA here is from genome assembly GCA_036172215.1 of Camellia granthamiana. Classification (NCBI taxonomy): domain Eukaryota; kingdom Viridiplantae; phylum Streptophyta; class Magnoliopsida; order Ericales; family Theaceae; genus Camellia; species Camellia granthamiana. Next base: position 106,749,799 of record CM069907.1, read on the forward strand.
ATTATTTGTGAGGAATATATTTTCGTCACCAAAACATTTTAATATTTTTGATATTGGTGAGGAAATAATATTGTCACCAATTTTGGTGGAAAATTTTTGATATATTGAGTGGCAATAAAAAAAAAAAGGTTATTAATTTTTTTAACCCTCTCTCTCTCTCTCTCTCTCTCTCTCAAAATAGGGTATTAATTTGTCTTACATCTTGCTCCTCCACCACGCCGATCGCCATTGTTGCCTCTATTAGCCTTGCTGATCGTCGCTGCCACTAGTAGCCTTGCCGGTAATCGCCATATCTTCTTCGCTCGGTGATTTGGTATGTGATTTCTCTTTGCTCTTTTTTTGGTGTATCTTTCTCTTATTCTCTATTTTGGTATGGTGACGAAAATTAGCGAAGAAAACAAATTTCGTCACTAAATAAGAATAATTCATGAGGAATTATAAATTTTGTCACGTATAATAAAAAAATAAAAATAATAGGTGACGAAATTTATTTCCATCAATAAATACTTACTTTTAGGTGAGAAAAAAAATAAGTTTCGTCACCTAAATTTTTCCCACTAATTTTTTTTTATGGTGCCAAAATTTCAAAACTTTTGGCGAGAAATTTTTTTTTCAACAATTAAAAAATTATTAACGAGGAATATATTTGTGTCACCAATAATCTAATTTTTTTTTTTGAAAAACTTGATTTTAAATATTTTAAGACCATTTGGTGAGAAATATATTTTCATCACTAATAATTTTTAATATTTGTAGGCCTTTTAGTGAGAAAATTATTTTGTCACTAATTTTGAAAGAAGAATTTTGACATATTAAGCGGTAATAAAAAAATAGTCCATTATTTTTCCCTTCCTCCCTTTTTTTTTTTTTTTGGATCAGTTTTCCTAGATTATTTTTCCCTCCCTTTTTTTTTGATGTTGTTTTTTTTTTTTTTTTGATCAGTCTTGGTATCATTCTCTATCTTTATCCGTCTCTCCCTCTCAAAAGAAAATACAATTCCGGAATCAGGATCCTGTGTGTTTTGTTTATTGACGAATCAGTTTTCCTATCAATCTCTATCTCTCCCCCTCTCCCTCTCCCTCTCAAAACACGAGTGCTGTGTGTTCTTCTCCAGCGCCCCTTCAGTGTGTTCTTCTCCAGCGCTGTCCCTGTTCTCCTCTTTTAGTGTCACCACAGACGTCGTATCTCCTTTACTGCTGTGTGTTCTCTTCCATCAGGTATGGGTCCTCTTCTCTCTCCCTCTCTCTCTCTCTCTCTCTCTCTCTCTCTCTCTCTTTCTCACGCAATTTCTCTATTTTTCTATCTCTGTTTTCCCTAATTTTCGAAATTAATTTTTAGAATTAATGCTGTATTTTATTCTTTCCAGCAAGGTTTCTCTTCAATAAATTGTGAATGTGTAAATTGTAAACTTGGCCATCCTCAATGTCTTTTGCTTGTTTATGTTATAAACTTGAGAATGAATGTCATATTGATTATAATTAACAGTTTGAATTTAGTAAAAGCCTTTGACTAAATGTGAATATTTTATATGATTTGGATTGTTTGTCTGTATTTTTAATAAAATTAGGGTTCAACTCCTCTCTATATTTGAATGTTTGTTTAATATCTGTTTATTTTATAGGTTTTTCTACTTAGGTTATTAAAAAAAAAAAAGAATTGGTTACTTACGTTATGATATTGATCGATTCCTTTGCTTCTGTGATCATCCTCCTGATTCTTCTTGGATACCATGCTTGGCAATTTAAGGATCCTTGTACATGCCTGATGCTCTGCTACTGCCATTATTTCTTGCCTTCGTTTTAGATGGCTGTGGGCATCTTATCTTTATTTTTTTATTTTTTTCAGATTGTGTATTTTTTTTTTTTTTTTCAAATTGTTGAAACAGTACTGTACCCATTACATATTACATTTTCTGGAATGGAGCTTAATTGGAAAGCTGTATGTGAAGATGAGCAGAGAAAAAATTAAAAGAGATCCATTTTCTAGAATGAGAAGATGGAATGATTGAATAATTTAAAAACAAAAATAAATAACTGATTAATGTGTTGTTCTGTACCCATTCCATGATTTATATGTTTCTTTAGGATAAGTTTGAGAGATTCATTTCAGTTTGAATGCAGAGCTTTCTCCAGTCTTTATCTCTGCTCATTTTCTTCTTGGTCTTCCTCTGTCTCCTCTTTTTTCTTTTTTCTTTTTTGCCGTTCAAGTGAAATGATGTTGTTTTGAACTACTCCACGAAAATTGCAGAGTGTGGACTCTAGAGGATCCGAACATGTTCTACACAACTGATAAGAACCGAATTCTACAACCACAATGTGATTAGCTCAAGTTAGGTACTTCTCATGATATTATTTGAGGTGCGTGTAAACTAGTCCGGACATCGGTCATAAAAATATATATACATAATGGCTTTATTAGGTGATAATGCTAGGCTAGCACTCTAAATGATGTACTGTTTATTTGTCAATACTTTGGATTGTGCTAGAACATTTTCACAGGAAAATAAAGAAGAAAGAAAGAAAAAAAAAAAAAGAGGAGGGGAGGGGGGAGTATATCAACTACAATATATCAGTGATAATTTAACCTTTATTACTGTGTGCTTCAAGTTCCAACCATATAAGAACCCATGAATGCATGTGAGCTGCATATGGATTTAGTTTGTTAATTTATGCTTCTGCTAGGCATGTTCATAGCCCATCTTCCATTAGGTAATCCATGTCCATGGCACTGCTAGTTCAAGCTGCTTATTTGCTGCTACCCATTTGCCTTGATTTCCTCGATGTGCTAACTGCTGGATGTAGGAAAATAGGTCTTTAGTTGGTCCTTCTACTTATTTTTGGATGTCCTGTCTTTGGTGGGGTTGCTTGGCTGCTGCCATGGTTGGTTTGGCCTGCTGTTTGGCTGCTGTGGCGTTGCTTTTGGCTGCTGCTTTGGCATCCCTGAAGAGGTACCAGCAGGACCTGCAAAGAAGCTCATTACAGGAAATAAGTAGCAGCTCCAACCAACAAGCATCCACAGCCTAAGGAGACCTGCAAGAGTCGTAAGTCCAAGCATACAAGATTCAGACAGCATTGCCTATTGTTGCCCACCCACCTGAACGGGCGATGAGGCCAGTTGAGTTCACTAGAAGAATGGGTGGTGATGAAGTAGAAGGAGCTGATATTGGCTAGTATTATCTGATACGGTTATTCATTGATTTATTGGCCAGTATTATCTGATACGGTTATTCATTGATTTATTGGCCAGTATTATCTGATATTGGCTAATATATGATTGTATATCTGATATCAATACGTACCCCATTGCTGTTATTTAAAACCACAATCTTTCCCTGTTCTTGTTGAGTTTTCTATATGTTTGTCACATAAATCTTTATTGGTGTTTGCAGACCAGAAGAACTTCGAGTTCCATTTGAAAGATTTGGAGTAGTTAGGGATGTTTATATTCCAAAGAACTATTACACAGGGTGAGTTGTTCCTACCAATAATTGAGAAAACCATGTATGTTTCCATTGTTGCTTCAGCTAAATTCAATTTTTCATATCATTACATCTTTGTTGATTCATTTATAGACAAACTGTACTAGGCTAAGAAGCATGGACATGGTACACGCCAAGTTTCAAAGTTCTAATCTTGTAGACCTCTTTTTTTTTTTTGGTGTCTACTTCAGTTTCTTATTAGTATCCTCCTTGTAATAAGTAGGATATTAAAACATTAGGTATTGAAGAGTTTGTTGATTTTTGTTGAACTATTTATAAAGGTTTTTATCCTTCTCTTTTCATGGTTAGTTATGTTTTGAACTGGTTTGTCAGGGGGTCTGTTGGTTTGAAGTTAAAACAAGCCCAAGCCCCACATTTGATGAAGCCCTACTGTTTAACATTGCTTAACATTATTGGTCCCCCATGGGTGTTAGAGTAATGTTCCAATTGAAGAATGTTCCTTTATGAAGGGAAATTATATAACTACACAATCAATAGAAGTTTGATGAAGAAGAAGGTTGGTTGTTGAACAATTGAAGACTACATGAGAAGATTTTAACTTTGCGACACGGTTGATTTCAAGTGCCTCATATATTTACAAGCAATGTGAAGATTTTTCAAGTCAATTGCATCTTTAGAAGTTGCCTGTCATTCTTGAATTTAGAGGAAAAGGTCAGCCACTAAGCTTGGATTCTAGCTACTTTTATGTATATTTTGTTTCCACTTCAGTGTATAAGTGCGCTGCAGCTGATACTTGTATATATCAGGAGACAGGTAAAATGAGTAATGGCGTTGTTGTAGTGCTATATGTTATTTTTGGTTGGTGATCTTTTGCTATATGTGATTGGGCTCATATGCAAACTTAAAACACTTTCGATAAATCTTTTGTTTTTTCTCCCATGCAGGGAACCTCGCGGCTTTGCATTTGTGCAGTTTGTGGACGCTTATGATGCAACAGAGGCTCAATATCATATGAATAAGCAGATATTTTCTGGGAGGGAGATATCTGTGGTTGTTGCTGTAGAGACCAGGAAAAGACCTGAAGATATGCGTCGTAGAACTAGAGTCAAGTAATATCTTTATTTATTTTGTTGTTTTTAAATTTTAAATGACTACAATTCATCATTTCTGACTTTCCTATCATCTATTGTAATACAAAGAACCATCAGGATATGGAGGTCGGCGATCCCATTATGGTATGTTGTATTGGACATTTCAATTGCTAACTAACAATACATTTTCGATGACGGGAACTTTCTGATTTTCCTTGCAAGAATCCATCAGCTCCCCTCCCAATAAATAAATAAAACTCACTAAAAGAAGATTAAAAGAGCTTGGTTTATATGCAAATGAGAATCTTCTTTCTATGTTGTATTGCACCCTTATTCTAGGATGGATTGCTGTTTGGAGGGCCCAGTTGACCTTTTCATTTGTTGCCATTCCAAACTAGTTCTGCCCTTCCGTCGAATTGTAGTTTTTTTAAGTGATAGTCTTTTCCCTGGAGTATCATTTTTCTGAAGATGTCTAGTAATTCAGCTAGTGAGTTTGCAGTACACTAACAGTTTTAAGTTTGGAGTTTCCTGTCACCTTCTGGCCTGTTGATGTGGGTGAGTCAGAGAATTAGATTGGTTAGACTTCTGTTGTTGTATGAGTAAGCTTTGAAGTTGAGACTTAGGATATGAAGGTAAAATATTGTAGTGAAACTTTGATGAGTCCCAGCCTCTCAATTGAAGTAATTTGGATTAAAGTAATAGTTTCTGTCATCAAATAATTAGGAAATGTAAAAGTTTATGTTCTTGATAAATTTGAACTTTAATGTTTAGTGACATTATTTTTGGGGAGTTTGTTTTAATTTATCTTGGGTGTGATAAGCAATACCTATTTTCTTTTCTTTTCTTATTTTTCCTTTTTTTTTTAATTTTTTTTTTGTTCTGTATTTGATATGCTTTAGGACGATCTCGGTCTCGTTCAATATCACATTCTCCTTCTCCTCCTTACCCTTCTGGTTCTCGAAGTCGTCATCGTTCAAGGTAAGTTCCTATGGTTACAAGCTACTGATATCTCATTTGAATGTTATTGAATTAGGTGAACAAGCTTGCATTTTATTGATGTCAGGTCTTATTCTCCTGCGCCAAAACGTCGAGTTGACTACTCTATCTCCCCAAGTTCAAGGCATGCAGACCACCCAAGATCATCAAGAGAACCCCCAAAAGAGCGATATAGTGACCGCGGTCGCAGGTCATATTCTCCGGGTTATGAGAATGATGCTGACCAAAATCCAAATGGCAATGGGTATAAGGAGTAAGTGAAAGTACAACTATACCATATAGTTCTATCAATGGTACAATTTTACTAATTGAAGGATTGGATTTTTTTTAAATTTGATAGAAACATGTTTGAAAATCCTTAAGTTATGTGGGATTCCTGATAGAAATCATGATTTCTATAATGGATTGTGACATCATTGTAAATAGTGAAATCCACAGTTTTCTTCTATAGGGCACCTTGGTTCTCCTTCCTGGTTCTATGATGTGCATCAACCACCCAGCCTGGCCACAAGCCTAGTCCTTTCCTCTATCTTCCTTCCCGCAAAGAAAAAAAGAAAAAAAAATCTTTCTTCTCTGAAGGGCAGTATTTCTCTCTATTATCTGGTAGTGATAATGAGTGCTGGTCAAATTAAGCATTTATGATGTATGTGAGGTTCTATTAGGGTTGACTTCAATTCAAGTATGCTCTCTTGTTTGGACCTACTATTTTGAGGCAGGGTGATGAAGTATATTACCTGTGTCTGGGGACTCTTGGTCCAATAATCACTTGATCCAAAAGCCACAAAATATTATAATGACTATCTCTTGAATTGTAGCCTTTGGATCAAGTGTTTGATGATGGCTAGACAAAATAAGTGCTAGAGAGGATCCAGATTTTGGGGCCTGGTGATCCTTGGACTCTTGGTGGACGTTTGGTTTGGATTTTTTTTTGTTTTTTTTTACCTCTTTTCATTTTGGGGATTTGAAATTGTCTGGAATTGATGTTCATGTGCATTTCTTTTTATAGCTTTTCCTTTTAGGTTGGTTGCATGTGAATTTATTAGATACAACTTTGTAGGAAAGCTTTGTATGAGTCTGATGAAGCACGAGCTCACTGGAGGACTTCTTCACCTGGACGAGCTTCAAGATCACCGTCTGGATCTAGATCTAGGTCTGTTGATTTGTCACCCAGGCGCAGCAGATAAATGAAAGTCGAGGTAAATTTGTTTTGGATTTGCTTCTGAAACCTCTTGAGTGCAGGGTTTGAAGTAGTTGCTGGAAAGCAATTGACTTTGATATAACAGAGACTTTGATATAATAGAGAACACACTCTTAGCTTATTAGAGTGGTTTGTGACTGCATACGCCCCGGGAAAAAGTTTTCTTTGGGCCTCATAGATGTGCTCTTAAAGCTGTCATGGCCTCTGCTGCTTCCACTCAAAACTTAATGTATGCTGCTTGTGAGTTGTCTCTTGCTGACAAAAAGAAAATATTTGTGCAAATCTATAAGCCATTTTACTTGTTCTTGCAGATTGGATTACTCTGTGCATACGTTATCAAAAAGTTATACTTTGGCAGGTATGTGACTGCTGGTCTTTTGATTTGCCTCATTTTGTTCCACTGCAAAATCATGTTTTCATTTTCGCTTTATTTATTAATTTAATTGAGTCTCCAGTGGCAAGTGCTTGTGCATTATTATTATGCGAGTGACCAAATGAATGAATATAGCCCATTGTCGTGAATCAAATGTACCTCAATGTTACGTTATATTTTGGAGCTATTATATATATATATGGGCATTGATTTAGACTCCCTTAAAACACCCACCCCCACAACCCCCTCACACACATGGAGGTTGGGGATTGGGTGAGAAGAAAAAAAAGAAAAAAGAAAAGAAAAGTTGACCAATCAAAACTAAAGGGGGTGAAGGGGGTGACCCCCAAAGGGGGTCTCAACCTTTATTCTATATATATATATTCTACCATTAGTGATAGTGATATATGGTATTCTTGCAATCTTTTGGCATCTTATGTTATCTGTGTTGCTTTATCATCAAGGATCATCTCAACTCTTTGAATTTTTGATTTGTTAGATGCATTTCTACTAAATTGGTTTATAAAATAAAATTATTTATCTATGAGTTTAGATGTAATTGATAATATATTAATGTTTTCTTTGTTTATTTTCTTTGCAGATTGGTTTTTGATGACGTTTGGAAGTATACTTGCAAATGAAGATCAATTGTTGAATTTTGTTTCCTGAACTCATACTTAGTTGTAGTTGCAAATCAAGATTGAGTGTTGATTTTTTTTTGGTGGATTTCACGTTAGTTCATTTTGGGATTTGCTTTGATGGTTTTTTTGTTATACGTAATGGTTTATATTATTAAAGTTGTTTGATGGATATATTTTGATTTATAATATAAATTATTTACTGAATTTTTTTGTGGAGTGATGTATAATAGCTAGTGGATTTCTTAGTACAATTAAAAGGCTATTGGGATATGAGCAGGGATATTTGTGAAATAATAATTGAAATTGAAATATAAAATATGGAACAGGTTTAGTGACGAATTTATTTCGTCATTTGTACTTCTTATTATGACAAAGTGATTATTCGTCGTTAATAACTATTTTTTTGTGACAATTTATTACAGCGCATATATGAAAGTTTTTATTGATTTTGTTGTTTGGTGACGAAATATATTTCGTCACGTATATATATATATATTTGCGACAAAATATATTTTATCACGTATATAAATATATTTGTGACAAAATAAATTTCGTCACGTATATAAATATATTTGCGACAAAATATATTTCGTCACCTATGTATGACTTTTGGAGACAAAAAATTTCGTCACCTTTACATCTTACTGTGACGAAATTATTTCCTCATCAATGATCAACATTTGTGACAAATTTATTCGTCAACTAAAATTATAAATATGGTACTAAATAATTATTTGGTGACGAAAATGAGAATTTTTGGTGACAAAATTCTGTTTTATTGATGACAAAAAATTTCGTCACTGAACTAATTTCATTGGTGACGAAATTATTTTTCGTCACGATGGTTTTTAGTGACAAACATTCAATGACGAAACTGGTGACGAAAATATTTCGTCACAAATATCTATAGTGACGAAATTAGGTCTTTCGAGACAAAAAAATTCCGTCATTCAAGACCCAACTTGTTGTAGTGGAAAGTTATGCGTGTTGCATAGTTCTTTTGGCACCGTGCTTATTTACTAACTTTTGTTGTCATGGAAATGTAATTTTTGCATTGTAGAAATCGTTGTAAGTGTGATGAATGTGATTGGGTGATGGTCGGGATTCACCGGTTATATATTGAGAAGATAAAATGAGGGGTGGTTTCCAACTTTTGAAAACTTTCGTGACAATTCTACTTTAACTAAAACCCTTGGGGTGAGATTTTAAGACTTGTTTTGGGAAAATGTTTACAAAATAATGAGTTTTACTCTATATTTATGACATGAAATTTGGTTGGAAAACGGTATGAATTTAAACGAATTTTGATAAAAATGTACAAATGAGGAAAAGAGTTTTCATTCAAGATGATGTAAGCAATTTTGTTGAAACTAGTTTATGTGTCCTTTCGCTATCTTGTGTGGATGATAAATTACATAGTAAACATAATGATATTGGCTGAACGAAATGGTGTGATTGTGGTAATCTGTGTTGATAATAGTGTGGAAATGCTAATGAACATTGCGAAAATGATATGTTATGTTGGTTGTGGCATCGCCGTGTGGGTGATGGGCATTATTGGGTAACGGTAGAGGTTCACCGGTTGTTATGTAAGAATGGTACTGGAAAATAAATGAAATTTGGGTTTTACTTGTAAGGCAGAAAATGTATTTTGGCTAATGGTCGGTGTGAGTTTTGGAACACCCTTGAGAAAATGTTTTATATGTAAAAGAAACGATTTTTACCAAGAATTGGGAAAAAGATGAAATTTTCTTTTGAGAATGAATTGTTAATTATCATGCCCTTATGATTGGGATGCTATAACTGCTTTAATTGTATTGCTAAATCTTGAATTTTGTATATTCGGTTATGTGAATGGTTGGGCGTTGAATGGTTGGGTGTTGTAAGAACTTGTTAGGCTGGAGTCTTGTCTTGAGCCGAGTTTTGTTGTAACCTTTTTCCTTTAACGAGGTAACCAAGGATCTAGTGGTGAAAATCTAGTCCCCATCTTGTTGGAGTGCGAAGCGTGGAGAGTGTTTGGGTTAGTGGTAGTGGATGCCCAGGGCGTGCGTGGGGTTGCTGCGGTTGTTTGTTGTCCTAGTCTCATAAACCCAGTTAGTGGTGTGAATCGAGGGGAAGTCTGTGACCCTTTCCTTGTGCTCTTGACTAATTCGGTATCCTTGGCATTCCTAGAGTCGGGGTGGTATTCCAATTCTGGTTGTGACCGGAAGTTGGTGTTGTGTTTCTTTTGTTAGTTGGGAGGTTTTCCTTGGCACCGTTTGAGGCCTTGTATGGCCGACCTTGTAGGACACCAGTTTGTTGGGCTGAGGTGGGCAATGCACCTTTGTTAGGCCTGAAAATCGTGAGGGAGACAACCGGGAAAGTTGCTCTCATCAGAAAGAGGTTAGCTATGACCCAAAACCGACAGAAATGTTATGCCGATAAGAATAGACGACCTTTATCTTTTGAAGTAAGTGATCACGTGTTTCTTAAGATCTCACCTAGGGGAAATTTGATGAGGTTCGGTAAGAGTGGTAGGTTGTCTCCGAGGTTCATTGGGCCTTTCGAGATATTGGAGAGGATTGGGAAAGTAGCATATCGGTTAGCTTTATCGCCATAATTTTTGGGAGTTCATAATGTGTTCCATGTGTCAATGCTTAGGAAGTACGAGCCCGACCCTTCTCATGTGTAAGATTGGGTTGACTTGGAGGAAGATGAGAATGCCTCCTACGAAGAGCGACCAGTTCAAATCTTAGATACTCGAGAGCAAGTGTTGCAGAGTAGGACCATACCGTTAGTGAAGGTGTTGTGGAGACACCATGGGATTGCGGAAGCGACTTGGGAACGGGAAGCGAAGGTCCGCTCCAAGTATCTGGATTTATTTGAGCATGTCTAGTTGTATTGTTTTAGAATTTGTAATGTCCCCCAGTGATGAAGGGGAGAATGTTAAATTGTGATCACATGTTGTTGTATGTATTGTCGTTTTGAGTATGACGTTATGGAAAGATAAATTATTGTTCTAGAGGTTTCATTTCATTTCTAATATGAACGTTTGTGTTTTGATGGAATGGTGAGGAAGAAAGTAACCTATGATTAGTTGAACTTTGATGTGGTGACTTGGATATATTGTTAAAATGATGGTTGTTGCTAGAACACTTTGATTTAATGGTTTGTTTAAATTTCGGGATGAAATTTCCTAAGGTGGGAAGGTTGTAGCACTTGCACCCTTTTTAAAACTTTTAGGAAGTGTATTTGAATTATTATTATGTTTTGGGAACCTTTGGTGTTGTTATGGGTTGGTTTTGGAGGAGCATAATCTGAACTAAACTTGTTGGGTTTGGTTGTTTGCGCTTATTCTTATCAAAAGTTCCTTGGAGACTTAGAAATTCCATTCTAGGGTCGACACCAGCCTTCCTAGGGTCGACCCTTACCTGTTGGTGATGTTCTGGAGGAGTTGCTGGAACATAGGGTAGACACCAGACTGGGAGAGGGTCGACCCTCTTCTGTCTGTGTGTTGGTTGCTAGAACATAGGGTAGACACCAGTCTGGGGTAGGGTCGACACCAGCAGTGCAGTCAAGCTTAGTTTTCCCAGATTTTCCTCTTTGGTGTCGACACCACTGTTGCAGGGGTCGACCCCTGCAGAGTTTTTTTTCAGATTTTAGTCCGACTTTTGGCCCTACTTTTTGGGGGTTTTGACTTGATATTTTGGGTTGACTTTGGGGCTTATTTCTAATTTTACCTAGTGCTATAAATAGGCCCTCACTTGAACCTTTTCTTTATTTTTCTTTCTCTCTTTTCTCCCTCTAAACCGTGGGTCTCTCTCTCTCTCTCCAAAACCACTTTTTGCTCAAAAGTCTTTAGATCTACTCTCTTGGAAGCATCTTCTTGCCTTGCTCCCTTGAGAAAGATTGTAGATCTCCTCAAGAGCTTCGTTTTGATCTAAGTAGAAGTTGGTTTCGACAACTTTGGGGTTTCAACCTTTTTGCTCATCTTCTCTTCCAAGCTTGAGGTAGGGATATTCTTGAGTTATATATACATGTTTTGCAAGTTAAATGTTGATTTTGTGTTTCTATTGAATTTGTTTTGAGAGTTTTGGTTTTGGTTCAAAGATGATGAGATTTCTTAAATGAGGGTTTAAATGTTGAAATGTTTCTAAGTTGATCCTTGTGACTTCCTATTTATTGTTTAAAAGGGATGATTTTGATGAGGCTTCTATCATGAAGTGAAGAAGTGTTAAGTTTTTGACAAAAACCCTAGAAATTGGGGATTTTACAAAATAATGAAAATGTCTTTGAAAGTATTTATTTTCTTGTATTAAGAGGATGTATTAGAGTAAGTTCCACCAAATGTTATCATAATAACAACATACTTGACACATGGGATATGAGATGGTATTTTAACATTGTTACTAACACTTGAACTTGTAATGAGGTAAGATAATAATTGTTGAGCACCATGGTAGTGAAATTGAAATCTTAAAGGATGATGTTTGAAAATTTCATATAATCTTGTAATGTTGTAAGATGGTGAGTTGTTGAGTGCCATTGATGATGTGAAATGCTTAATTATAATGTAATGGGGAAATGAAATGAAAGATGACATGTTGGCCATGTTGAAAGGTTTGGTCATGATGGGTTGGTGTTGAGAACTTGTGATGATGTGTTGAAGACACATGATTATTTGTGCAATGAGAAACGTATTCGTAGAAGTGGAAAGGTATTTGTTTATTATTGTTGTTAAGACATTTTGGAAATACAAAAATGTTATGAGATATTAATTATTGCATCTCATTTCCTTTTGAGTCTATATTATCAATGTGCATAAAGTGGATTATTACCAATGTTGTATTCTCATCATGTTTACTTGAGAAAGATTATATTACCATGAGAACTAATGGAAATGTGTATGGGGTAAATACGTTGGTAAGTCCGGATAGGGGGTGTAGATGAATTTGATAAGTTGGCCTGAGTGTCCAGGGTGAAAGACCCGAAAGCCGCGCGGGTAGGTGTCGAACCTTCCGGTTAGCACCGGTAAAAATGACAGTTTGGTAGTACTCGCAGAGTCTACTTGCAGACGCCAGCCTAGGGATTACCAGTGTCGTATTTACCACCCCCATTGAATTAATATTGGAAGGTTGAAATTGATGAGACTACAAGCTAATATTGAGAACATGGTGATTTTCAGAAAGTGCATTAAAAATGAATATTTTCCTCATTTATCAACTTTGGCATGGCATTGCACTCACGTTTATTTTATGTTGAGGATAATGCATAACTGTATATACTTTGTGAGAATTCTCTACTGGGCTTTATGCTCACCCCTATGGGATTTGGTGCAGGTAAGAAAGGTGGTGATCCCGCCGAGTTGATGGCGTGGACGTGATTGTGAAGAGTATTTTGCTCTTATATTTTGTGTAAATTTTTGTAAAGCCAAGGGCTAATGTGTATGGGTCCGAGAGACCATTTTGTGTAACCAGGCAATTGCCTTGGGACTTGTAAGCCCTTGAGGGCCTTATTCGTTTTGATTTGATGGTTTAGATGTTATAGACTCATGTACTAGTTTATTAATGAATGTATAGCTGCACGTGAGATTATTTTTTTTTTTGTAAAACAATTGATCTTATGTGAAGGGTTATGGTTAATATCCTATTTTGGAAGTGAGTTGATGCAACAGTTATGTGGGTAGTTCATGTCGAATTATTTCGGGGCGTTACAATTTTGCATTCACTCTCAATTTCTCATTTTGTTCTATATATTTTTTTAATTATTATTTTTAAAATTTTAAATTTTTTACTTTTTTGCGAAATTCAGACAACTAACAAATTGCTAAAAAGGGCTTTCCAAGTTCGCATTTTTCTTCTTTATGTATTTTTCCTTCTTTTTTTTTTATTTGTTTATAAATATGTTTGCTTTGTCCGATCTGTTTGTCAACAGTGGTCAATTTTGAAGAAAAAGTAACACTAATTTTAAGAATGTATACTATCTGAGAGGGAGATTTTATGAGCTGGAAATGGGCCATGGTAAGGGCCGGGTAAGTTGAAGGCCGAGTGCATTTGGGCCAGGATAGCTTTGGGCTTGCCCGGAGATGGGACTGCTCGGCTAAAGCCCAAGACCGAGCTACTTGAACTTGCACGAATGGGAACCGTGCTACTTGCGTTGCTCGGCAGGAAGGCTCGCGCCTTTAGCTCGGCAAGAAGGTTCGCGCCTTTAGCCCGGTGGGAAGGCCATTGTTTTACCCGCGTGACCTATTTCGAGCTCGGCTCTACTGGAATGCAACTGAGCTCGGTTAGTATGGAGCTCGACTAGTGAGCATTCGGGCATGCGGCGCAGTACGGCCGTGCGAGGCCGAGGTAATTCCGCCGGTCTGCCGGGCTCCGCCAAGATATCCTGACAATTTGGTTAGGTGGTGATTGTTGGATTTGTGCTGACAGATGGAATAGCAGCACCACGTGTCGAGAGACTAATGAGAGTAGATTTAGGGCGCAGAAGGTATATAAGCGTGTCTGCACCCCCCATGCTGGGACGGATGATCATTTGGTGAGATACACTTAGACATTCAATTCTCTCCTCTCTCTCTCTCTCTATCCTTGAGTGTGTGCTAACTTGACCATCGGAGGGGTTTTCCGGCCACACACCGCCGGGTAGCTCACCGCCGTTGTGTTCGCAGGTCGATCAGACAATCAGGGAGCTTGGAAGAAAGGAGTACGAGCTCGCCGAAATATTTGCTCCCCGTACACTATCTTAGCACATGGGGGAAATTTCATTAGTCGAAATGCTCATCTGGAATGTCTCCTCTAGTAAGATTAATCAATGAAAAGCATATTTGACAGGTAACTGAGAACCACTACACTATATTGAGTTCTTGAAACTTCTCACAATTAACCAAAAAGGGGTTTATGTGGTTCTCTAAAAACGTTAAAAAAACAATGTGAGATAAAAATTCTGAAAAATGTAATTTCATACAGCATTTATCAGAACATATGTGTGCTTCAACATGAAAACTGAATCCAGATAATTTGACACCCAAACATCACGTTAGACGTTACAAGAAAAAACAAAAACAAAAAAGGAATCATCTTAGATATAGCGACCCCGGTCTTTTCCCATTTGATTATTGTATCTGGACTTATGTTCCGTGGATTCCGTTGTCATATTATTGTTGTTGTCATCCTTTAACGTCATTGTTTGAGTCTTAGGGTGTGTTAGACCTGTTTCGAGTGGGTGGTTTGAGTCTGGGATCAAACCCCAGATTTTTGAAGTTTCAGCCGTTCCGCTCGAGCGGACCTTCTTGCGCTCGAGCGGATATTGCACACTTCCAGTATTTTTGAACCCTGCAAAACTTCTGCAGGTGTGATATCTACGCTCGAGCGGGATTTCTGAGCTCGAGCTGGTTGAGCTCGAGCGGTATTGTTTACGCTCGAGCGGGTAGTGTGTTCTTCGCGTGGGTTCTGGAATGGGGGAATCTACGCTCGAGCGGTTATCATTGCGCTCGAGCGGACCTTGTTTTTGTTCTTTACGCTCGAGCGGTGTGTTGTACGCTCGAGCGGGCCTGTCAAGCTTATATACGCAGCAACGTGTTTCAGATCAGTTTTTCAGCCCCTTTCAGTTTTTAAAACCCTAGGTTATGAGTTTTCTCTCTCCCAACTCATCTTCTCTCCTAGGTTTCATCTATTTAGAGTGAGTATCTAACCTAGTTCCTTCATTAAAAGGCAGAGTGGGTCGAGGGCTTCCATTTAATCTGAACGGTTATTGATTTGGAGCACTTTGGAGTTTGGGCTATCATCTTCGTCTTCTTCTTTTCGGGTTCTTGCTTCGAGGTAGGGATTTCCTACTCTATTTATACGCTTTAATCCTAAGTGTTGGTATTTTGGTATGTGGGGGTAGTTCGGTAATTTTGGGAGAAACCTTAGGGTTTTGGCTTAGATTAATTTGTATAATTAATTTAAGGGAAAAGTGTGGAATTGGGTTTAAGTCATGAAGTTGGGAAAATTATGAGATTAATGATATAGCTGGGTAGTTTAAATACTTACCTATGAGAACGTTGATTTTACATTCGTTGTTGTAATTATTTCTTGTTTAGAAATAACTGTTTTGGGCTATCGGTGGAGGATAGTCGTGATTGTTGTAGACCTTGCATGTGGCTTAGGTGTAACTGAATTAAGTCACTTATGTGAATTGTTGAATTAATACAGAACATTACTTGTATTGATTATATGTTGTATATGGCAATTGTGTGTTTCATTGCATATGCATGTTGTTTGGAGAAGATAGGGGATGAACTCCACGGTTTAGGGGAAGATAGGGGATGTACCTCTAAACCGGATTTGTTGGGAGGAGATAGGGGATGGACTCCAGTAGCATCACTCATATGTGTGCTTATTGATAATAGCAATATTGCTATTTGTTGTTGAGATGATACATCATTATAATGTGTATCAGTTGGAAGTATGGAAGTGTGGTGGTTTGAGCTTTAGTCTCATTTATTTTTGTGACATCTGGATCACTATTATAGTTGGCCAGGTTCTGAGCCATAATGATATAATTGGAAAGTTGAATAAACGTTGGAAAGTGAAAGGTGTCATAGACAATATGTCATAGACAATGTAGACATTCGTGTCATGAAATTGGAAATTGATTATCTTGTATTAACCATGTATCGTATGCTAATGCTTTAGTTAATTCGTATGCTTAGTTTAGTATTTTTCTACTGGGCTGTGGCTCACCCTATATGGGAACTTCATTTTCAGGTTCAGGTGGTTCACTACCTCCAAGGACTTAGCTTGTGAGGATTTGGATTCGAAGACTTGCTTTATTTTATTTGTTTTATTTGAATAACTTGTAAACTTTCAAGCCTAGGGCTTTATTTGTTTTTGAGTTAGAACTCATGGAATTGTGTCCAAGTGTTGGCTTGGCAAGATGTAAGCCCATAGGGCATTTATTATGATGTTTTTATTTTACGGTACTCTGATGAATGACATAAGATACTTTATTTCCTTATAATTCCGCATGTTAATATTATGTATTATGGGTTTATTTTCGAGGGTGTTACAACTTGGTATCAGAGCGTACCGGGTTCGAATACTTTGGGTACGTGGAAGTGATTAGAATCACAATGGGTTCGTCTCGTTTGATAGAGACTTAGTGTAATGTTATATGCTTATGTGATAACATGTTTATGTGACTATGTGGGTATGGAATGTAGTTTCTAGGATGTTGACTGGACCCTTGAGTCTCTGAAAGTCTTGTTGGAAAGGCACTTGATCAATGTTGTTTCCAACCGGAACTTAGTGGCGCCTCGGGACTATCATTATCCAGGAATGAAATTCGTAGGTGCTTATGTGATTATGTGCTTACGTGGTGTGATTTATTGTTGTCCAATGTATTAGGACGTGAGTGTTTATAATTTTGGCACATTATTTAGAGTGCTAACACCTTTATTTCCTTTATTAGGATGTCAGGACGAGGACGAGGTCGTGGTAGGCGTGGTAGGCAGGCCAGGCAGGAAGTGCCTATACCGGAGGAAATTCCGGCAGTTCAGGAGGGTGTTGGCCAGGCCAATGTGGCCGAGCCAGTAGGACAGCAGTTTATGGGCGCTTTGGCCCAAGGGATAGCAGGGGCATTTCAGGTGGCAGTTGACATTCTGAGGGCTACGAATCCAGCCAGGCTGTTGTTGCTACAGATACAGGACCTTCTTTTCTGAAGAGGGAATTCTTCCGGTCTCACCCGGACGAATTTTTAGGTGATCCTAGCGAGCCGCTTAAGGCAGACGAATGGCTCGAACAGACAACGAAAACGTTTGAGATGCTAGGCATCGAAGACGAGGCACTGAAGGTGACCTTGGCATCTTTCCAGCTGAAGGGGGATGCGGGTCAGTGGTGGAAGTTCATCAAGGGTCGTATTGGAGGTACCTGGAAGGCTTTTGTTGATGCTTTTCAGGAGAAATACTTGTCCCCAGCTGTTCAGGAGAAGTTGAGAGATCAGTTCCGCCATCTTGAGCAGAACAGTTTATCGGTGGCCGAGTTTGAGGCTGCATTCACTAGTTTGTCCAGGTTTGCACCTGAGTTGGTGGCGACTGAGGAACGCCGTTGCATTGAGTTTGAGAAGAAGTTGAGGCGTGGCCTCATGCTGAGAGTTGTTGGGTCTATGATTCGGGATTTTGGGCGTTTGGTTGATGCAGCAGCCCATACTGAGACTATGATGCAGGAAGAGGGGGAAAGGCAGAAAGGCTCCAAGAGGAGTCAGGATGGCCAGAGTGATGGCAGGAGGCAGAGAGGGTTCACTCCTCAGCAGCCTCAGAGTAGTTTTTCTAGATCCATTTTTCCAGTGCCGAGTGCTAGTTCTGGGAAAGGCAGTCAGGGAGATATTACCTGTTTCAAGTGTGGCCAGCTGGGTCACAAGTCTCCAGTTTGTCCTCAGAGGGGAGGAGTTCAGAGAGCAGCATCTTCTTCGGCTCGATCTCAGAGCCAGAGTCAGGGCAGAGGCCCACTCTCTTGTTTTCAGTGCGGTCAGCCGGGGCACCTGAAGAGGTTTTGCCCGCAGTTGAGTGGCACACCTGGTGCATCGGGTTTGAGGCAGACTCAGAGTAGTCAGCCAACTCAGTCCGTTCAGGCCTCGAGGGCCAATCAGGGGGCTTCATCGTCCAGTCTGTGCAGCAATCTTATGCTCCGAGGGGTGAGCAGGTTGATCAGAGGTCGTCTGGGCGTGTGTATGCTGTTACCGCGCAGGAACCCGTACCGGCTCCGTCGGTTGTGAGAGGTACCTTCTTGTTTTGCAATTCAGTTGCTAGTGTTTTGATTGATACGGGTGCATCTCATTCCTTTGTGTCTGCTGCATTTGCATCTATTTTGGAGTTGGAGTTAGCACAGTTAGCATCTCCTATTTGTGTAGTGTCACCTCTTGGGGGTGAATTGATCTTGAAACAAGGCGTTAGGGGTTGTGATATAGAGGTCGATGATCATAGAATCCCTTTTTCTTTTGTGGTTATGCCCATGAAGGGCTTCGATGTTATTTTGGGTATGGACTGGTTATCGTCATACCGGGCATTTATTGATTGCTACCGTCAGAGGGTCACTTGTTGTACCGTTAGCGGAGAACGTTTTCATTTTCTGGGGGACCGGGTTGGTAGTATGTTACCATCGGGGTATGATCCGCGAGGGCGGAGTGAGTTGAGTGGTCTACTTGCTAGCCTTGAGAGTAGTGAGTGTGATGAGACTCAGACTATATTGCCGAGAGTGGTATGTGAGTACTCGGACGTGTTTCCTGAGGATCTTGTTAGTTTGCCACTTCATCGAGAGATTGAGTTCTCTATTGATCTAGTGCCCGGTACAGCGCCGATTTCTATGGCACCTTACCGTTTTGCCCCAGCCGAGTTAGTTGAGTTGAAAGTTCAGCTCCAGGAGTTGCTAGATAAGGGCTATATTCGTCCTAGTGTTTCGCCGTGGGAGCACCGGCCCTCTTTGCTAAGAAGAAAGGTGGTGCGTTGAGACTGTGTATCGATTATCAGAAATTGAATCGGGCTACGGTTAAGAATAAGTATCCTATGCCTCGTATAGATGATCGGTTTGACCAGTTGAAGGGTTCCCGTTGTTTCTCTAAAATAGACTTGAGATCGGGTTACCACCAGTTGCGAGTCAGGGAGGAGGATATTCCGAAGACGGCATTCCGTACGCGGTATGGCCACTATGAGTTCCTGGTGATGCCGTTTGGGCTCACCAACGCACCGGCAGTGTTTATGGATTTGATGAACCGGATCTTCCGGGAATTCTTAGATCGTTTTGTGGTCGTCTTCGTGGACGACATTCTGATCTACTCATCTTCAGAAGAGGAGCACGAGGAGCACTTGAGAGTAGTGCTAGAGTTACTTAGAGCCCATAAGCTTTATGCTAAGTTTGGGAAGTGTGAGTTTTGGCTAAAAGAGGTGAAGTTCTTAGGCCATGTAGTTTCTGGGGAAGGGGTGTCTGTTGATACGTCCAAGACAGAGGCAGTGCAAGATTGGGCACAGCCTAAGAGTGTGTTTGAGATCCGCAGTTTTCTGGGATTAGCTGGGTATTACCGTCGGTTTGTGAAAGATTTCTCCAGGTTAGCTTCACCTTTGACTAGACTGACTCGGAAGGGAGTCAATTTTGTTTGGAGTGAGACT